>ML247932.1:7030-37898 GCA_005239495.1 Nicotiana undulata
TATACAGTCCATGACTTGGAGCTTGCATCTATTGTTCATGCCTTGAAGATTTTGAGGCACTATTTGTATGGGGTACCGTGTGAGGTATTCACTGATCACAAGAGTTTGCAATACTTGTTTAAGCAAAAGGAGTTGAATATGAGGCAGAGGAGGTGGTTAGAGTTGCTGAAGGATTATGATATTACTATTCTCTATCATCCGGGAAAGGCCAATGTGGTGGCCGATGCCTTGAGCCGGAAGTCAGTCAGCATGGGTAGTTTGGCTTATCTATCAGTTGGAGAGCGACCTTTGGCTTTGGATATTCAGGCGTTAGCCAATCGATTTGTTAGATTGGAGGTTTCTGAGGGTGGCAGTGTTTTAGCCCATACCGTCGCTCGTTCTTCACTGTATGGTCGCATTCGCGCCAAGCAGTATGAGAATCATCATTTGTGTGCTCTTAGGGATGCGGTTCGGCACGGACGTGCCAAGCAGGTCACGGTTGATGCTGAGGGAGTTTTGAGACTGCAGGGCCGTATATGTGTTCCTGATGTTGATGGCATTCGTGAGTTAATATTGAAGGAGGCCCACAGTTCCCGGTATTCCATTCATCCGGGTGCCGCAAAGATGTACCAGGACTTGCGGCAGCATTATTGGTGGCGTAGAATGAAGAAGGATATTGTGGCTTATGTGGCTCGGTGGTTGAATTGTCAGCAGGTTAAATATGAGCACCAGAGACCCGGTGGTTTGATGCAGCAGATTCAGCTTCCCGAGTGGAAGTGGGAGCGCATTACGATGGATTTTGTAGTTGGACTCCCGCGGACTCCGAGGATGGTTGATGCAGTATGGGTTGTTGTAGATAGGCTGACCAAGTCAGCACATTTCATCCCGGTGACGGTTTCATCTTCAGCAGAAAAGTTGGCTCATATTTATATGAGAGAGATTGTCAGATTGCACGGTGTGCCCCTATCTATCATATCAGACCGAGGTATGCAGTTTACCTCCCATTTCTGGAGAGTGTTCCAGTGAGAGTTGGGCACACGGATTGAGTTGAGCACAACATTTCATCCTCAGATGGACGGACAGTCCGAGCACACTATTCAGATTTTGGAGGATATGTTGCGGGCCTGTGTTATTAATTTTGGTGGCTTATGGGATCAGTTCTTTCCCTTAGCAGAGTTTGCCTACAACAATAGTTACCAGTCGAGCATTCAGATGGCTCTGTGTGAGGCGTTGTATGGTAGGAGATGTCGGTCTCCAGTTGGATGGTTTGAGCCCGGGGAGGCTAGATTATTGGGTTCTGAGTAAGTCCAGGATGCCTTGGATAAGGTGAAGATTATTCAGGATAGGCTTCGTACAGCACAGTCCAGACAAAAGAGCTATGCAGATCGTAGAGTTTGGGATTTGGCTTTCGTGGTGGGGGACCAGGTGTTCCTTCGAGTGTCGCCTATGAAGGGCGTGATGAGATTCGGAAAGAAAGGCAAGTTGAGCCCTAGGTATATTGGTCCATTTGAGATATTGGACAGGGTAGGAGAGGTGGCCTATAGACTTGCCTTTCCACCACATTTATCAGCAGTGCATCTGGTGTTTCACGTATCTATGCTCTGGAGGTATATTGCAGATCCATCTCACGTTCTTGACTTCAGCGGTGTCAAATTGGACAAGGATCTGACTTATGAGGAGGAGCCAGTAGCCATATTAAATAGGCAGGTTTGCCAGTTGAGGTCGAAGAGTTATCCTTCGGTCCGTGTTCAGTGGAGGGGTCAGCCTGCCGAGGCAGCTACTTGGGAGTCCGAGTCCGACATGAGGAGTCGTTACCCCCATCTTTTCTCAGACTCAGGTACTTTTCTATGTCCGTTCGAGGACGAACGTTTGTTTTAGAGGTGGAGATTGTGATGACCCAAAAGGTCATCCTAATGTAATTCTAGCTAAATATGTGATCCGAGGCCCCGAAAGCCTCCGTTAATCTCATCTCGATATGTGTGCGCAGCCCGGGCACGTAGCCGGGAAGTCTCTATATTGAAATTGAAGGGAAAATGAGATTTGTGATAATCAAATGAATAAAGTTGACTTTGGTAAATATTTTTGGTAAACGAACCCGGACCCGTGATGTGACGGTCCCGGAGGGTCCGTAGGAAAATATGGAACTTGGGCGTATGCCCGGAATCGAATTCCGAGGTCCCAAGCTCGAGAAATGAATTTTTAAAGAAAATTGTAACCAGGAAATAATAAAGGATTGTGAAAATGAGTAATTATGTGAAAGCCGTGTTACCGGCCTGTATTGCGGTTCCGGAGCCCAGGACAGGTTTGTTATATGTTATTTGTCCTATCTGTGAAATTTGGTGTGAAACGAACTTCAAATGACGTGTTTCGGATCAAAAATGGGAAATTTGGAAGTTTATGAAGTTTGAGAAAATTCTAAGAGTTTTGAGGTTTGATTCATGGTTTTTGATGATATTTTGATGATTTAAAAGCTTGAACATGTCCGTAGGATGTTTTGGGAGTCGTGTGTGTTTTCTGTTTTGAGCCACGAGGGCTCGGGTGAGTTTCGGGTAGCTAACGGGGTGTGAAAAACATGAAAATCTGGTGTGATGTTGCAGGTTTCTGATGTCTGGTGTGATACCCTTCGCGAACGCGGCCAAGGGTAAATAGTGTGGCATGGGATTTTGTTCTACGCGAACGCAGGGGTACGGGCGCAAACGTGGAGCTATGGGGGGAGGGCTGCTCTACGCGAACGCGACGCCCCTCTCGCGAACGCGTAGTGTTATGGGGTGGGGTCTGGGGGTCAGGTAGGTTTTTCTTCACGAACGCGGGCAGTGGCACGCGAACGCGGAGGGTTTGAGGGTCAGACCTACGCGAACGCGGCCCTGGTTCCGCGAACGCATAGGTCCCAGCTGCCAAGCCTTCGCGAACGCGGCCAGTGGCTCGCGAACACGAAGGGTAAATACACCCAGTGATTTTTAATAACCCCAAAAACAGACCCATTACGGGTCACTCCTATTTTTCACTCCCCCCTTCTTCCTCAAACCCACCCATAAACGAATATCAAGCTCCCCGACTACCATAACTCCATAGGTAAGTGCTCTTGACCTCGTTTCCTCTTAATTTACTCAATTAATCACTATATTTTAGGCCCAAAAACATGGAAATTAAGGTAGGAAATTAGGGATTTTAGGTAGAGTTATTTTTTTTAGAATTTTGAATAATTCAACCTCAATTTGGGGTCGAATCTTAAAAAAAATCATATATTCTAACTCGTGGGGTTATGGGTGATCGGGTTTTGGTCCGAGCCTCGTGTTTGCACCAAGCGGGCCCGGGGTCAAATTTTGGAATCTTAGGAAGAATGCTTTGAAATAAACAATTAGGCTATGGCTTTTATTTACTGAGCCATTATTGATATACTTGGGTTGATTATGTCTAGATAACACCGTTCCGGAGTCGGATTTAAACTGTGATCGAGGCTTGACTTGCAATTTTTGGAGCCGAGGTAAGTGTTTGGCTTAACCTCAGCTTGAGGGATTAGGTATAGAGTCTTATTTGCTATGTGTAACTCATGTCCAACGTATAGGCGTGGTGACGAGTGCCTATGTGTTGCGGTCAAGCATGTCTGTGAGTCATTTGTGATGAAATTTACTGTGTTCTTGATATTCTCCGCACTATGAGTAGTTGATGAGTTAAAAATGATACCTTGATGTGGTTCATGACGTGGGAAAGTTATTGAGTTACATGTGTCAGTCGAGGCTTACACCGTTGAAATTATATTTCCGATGCGAGGTTGGTTATAGTTGAGACCCTTGTCGGGCATTGTTGAGTTTGAAATTGATGGTTGCTCCTTGCTGGGACAATAGAATTGTATTGATTATTTTTGTGCATTTGAGAATTCGTAATGTTGACTTTCACATTATTGTTGCTTTGTTTTATTATTTGTTGCACGAGGGGACATTCCGTGCCGAGTGTTATTTAATATGCACGAGGGAACATGCCGTGCCGAGTGATTGTGAGGTTATGCACGAGGGGGCATTCCGTGCCGAGTGTTATTTCATATGCACGAGGGGACATGCGGCGCCGAGTGATTGTGAGGTTATGCATGAGGGGACATTTTGTGCCGAGTGTTATTTCATATGCACGAGGGGACATGCCGTGCCGAGTGATTGTGAGGTTATGCACGAGGGGACATGCCGTGCCTTTTACTGTTCATTATCTGCTGAGAAGTTAAATTTCTGCCTTTGTTTATCTTTATATTTTAGTTATTACCCTGTTCTGCCGTGCTAGCATATTGTTACCCCCCTATTACCCCAGCAGGTTCTCCCCGTATTTGTCTTGCTTGCTTATTTGTGTTGCCATTTTTCCTGTTATTATATAAAACTGTACAGGTGCATATGTTGTTGTCGGTCCTAGCCTCGTCACTACTTCGCCGAGGTTAGGCTCGACACTTACTCAGTACATGGGGTCGGTTGTACTGATGCTACACCTGCACTTCTTTATGTTGTGCAGACTACGCAGCCGAACCCGGTGATCACTGACGGTCAGAGCATCTCATCAGTTCACTCAGGAGACATCGAGGTAGACCCGCAGAAGTTCGTGGGCCTTGACGTCACCTTCTACTATTCACTTTCAGCTCTGTCTTACTTTGTATTTCAAAGACAGTCCTATGTACTTATTTTCAGACCTTTTGTTTGTAGTAATCTCTTAGACAGTTCGTGAGTATGTGACACCAGTTCTGGGATTTGTATATGGGTTTTATTTCGAAAGTGCTATGTTGTATTTTGGTTATTTTGTTAAATTTCATTGTGGGCCATCGATGCCTTAGTCATCTTGTTCGTTTTAGCTGTTATTGAGTTTTATTTAGATTAAATGTTTGCTTGTCTAGCGGGTTCAACGTTAGACGCAGTCATGGCTCGAATGTGGGATTTCAGGGCGTGACAGTTACCGGGAATCTGATAATCTTTGTTTATTTTTTAAGCAATATCCTCTGAACTATGTCGAACCCCAACGACAATAACCAACAAAGGGATGAAACTCCATCACCCGCAGGAACCCCACGAGGTTCAAGGGAGAAATCCCCAGAAAGATCCAACAACAATAATAATGGTAATGATCAAACTGTAGAACAAGATCAAGTAAAGAAAATGATTGCAGAGTATGTAAGCCAGGCTTTGCAAGAATTCGCGAGGGGATTATGACAGCGTCACCTGCACCATCGACACCACCCCCCAATAATACCATCACCGTGGAAAATCCTCAGTCTGGGTTGGCAAACTCAGGAAGGGGAGATACTCCTAATAAATCTCTCGAAACGAGACCAGGTATGTCTAATAGCTCTGAATTACAAACTTTATCACTAACCTTGCAGAAACAGGTGATGAACAAAACGATCGAATCGAACAAATTCCTGGAGTGCCACCTATTATCAAAGGCATTGACGTTGACAGATATTCTCAACAACCTTGAAAACCAAGCGCAGAACCCTTGCCTATTCCCAAGAAGTTCAAAATGCCTGATGTTCGTAAGTATGACGGGACAACCGACCCACGCGACCATCTGACTTCTTTTACCACCGGAATTAAGGGCAACGACTTAACAAAACAAGAAATTGAGTCGGTCTTAGTCAAAAAGTTTGGAGAAACACTTACCAAAGGAGCACTAACCTGGTATTCTCTTCTCCCTGAAAACTCATATTGATTCTTTTGCTGAGCTTGGAGATTCCTTCATAAAAGCACACACCGGTGCGCAAAAAGTGGAGAAAAGAACGGAGGACATATAGATAAAACAAGGAGACACGGAACTACTCCGTGAATTTGTAGACAGGTTTCAACGAGAAAGAATGCTACTACCAAGGGTGCCTGATAATTGGGCAGACATAGCATTTGCAAGCAACTTAAATGACAAAAGTTCAGAAGCCACGAGAAGACTCAAGGAAATATTGAGAGAATACCCAGCTACGACATGGAATGATGTCTATAACAGGTACAACACCAAGCTTCGTATAGAAGAAGATACCATTGCTCGTTCAAAAGACGAAGATCGTATCAGTTCCAGACGTTCTGAATCAGACAGAAGATCATGTAAAAGCAGGTACGATCCTTATATGGGACCTTCGGGACGAGAAACTCGTCCGAGGTTTGAAAACACTTGATCAGAATATAGACCATCAAGCAGAGATGCGGGCTCATCCTCATCAAGATCCAGAAAGTATCGAGATGAACGAACTAGAGGTAATGCACGAATTGGGGATCACACCTTCAATGTAAGTACTTCCAATCTAGTTTCAGTATTAAGAAATATGGGTGATAAGGTTCGATGGCCCAAATAAATGCGGTCAAACCAAATAAAAGGAACCCAGGTTTCTGGTGTGAATTCCATAATGATCATGGACACAGAACTGCAGATTGCAGATTTTTACAAGGTGAAATAAAACAATTATTAAAACAGGGCTACTTAACAGAATTGTTTAGTGAAAATGGTAAGCAGGCATACATGAAGAACAGGTAGGAGCCCCCAAAACCTCCATCTCCAAAAAGAGCTGTCAACGTGATACACGGAAGTGAAGAAGTAAACGGAGTGGTTTGCAAAGTAGCCACGAAGTTCACAATTACACACGGAAAGCGGGTTCGTGAAAATCTGGAAGCAGACAATATAACCTTTGATGATGCAAATATGAGCGGATTAATTCTCCCCCACAACGATGCTCTGGTAATATCCTTACTTATTCATGACACTAACGTAAAAAGAGTGTTGATTGATCCAGGCAGTTCAGTCAATATTATTTTGCTAAGAGTCGTGGAAGAAATGCTATTGGCGAATCAAGTAATCCCGAAGGCGCGAGCCATATCATGGTTTGATAACTCTACGGTCATAACCAAAGGGGAAATTGAACTTAGCACTTATGCTGAGGGAGTAATCAAAAGTACCTGGTTCCAAGTCATCGA
The DNA here is from genome assembly GCA_005239495.1 of Nicotiana undulata. Lineage (NCBI taxonomy): Eukaryota > Viridiplantae > Streptophyta > Magnoliopsida > Solanales > Solanaceae > Nicotiana > Nicotiana undulata. Next base: position 13,936 of record ML247932.1, read on the forward strand.
TACTAACATGGCTTATAACGTGATCATGGGAAGACCATGGATCCACGACATGAAAGCAGTACCATCCACCTTGCATCAGGTAATTAAATTCCCTTCTGAATGGGGAATTCAACAAATTAGAGGCGATCAGCAAACCGCAAGAAATATAAATTTTGTGGTACACTACAACAAAAAAGTAGAAGTGGAAGAATCAAAGATAAGGAAATCTCCCAAACGCAAAATGTTGCCCAAACAGGTATGGAAGAAATTACTACCCAAATAGGTACGGAAGATATTATTGCTGAAACATGTACGAAAGAAGATAGCCATGAGAAGGTGAATCAAGTCACCACAGAAGAAGTACCAAACCACACAAACGTGGATTCTAGACCTGACGCCATTCAGGAACCGAAGGAAGATGAACACATCAAAACAACCACGGAAGAGCTCGAAGTTGTTCCATTGTTCGAACAAAAGCCTGAACATAAAGTTCACATAGGCACGAGGCTAAGCCCAAGATGAAGAGGTAAATTAATTGATTATTTAAAAGCTAATGTCGGTTGCTTTGCATGGTCCCATTCAGACATGACAGGCATACCTCCAGAAGTGATGACTCATAAGCTAAATGAAGATCCATCCTTCATACCTGTTAAGCAGAAGAAAAGAAAGCAAGGGCCATTCAAGAACCAAGTGATTGACGAAGAGGTACAAAAATGCTTGAAAATTTGTTCAATACGCAAGGTAACATACCCTAACTGGTTAGCTAACACTGTAGTGGTGCCTAAAAAGAATGGTAAATAGAGAGTATGCGTAGATTACACTGATTTAAATAAAGCATGCCCCAAAGATTCATTTATATTACCACATATAGATCAAATGATTGATGCCACAGTAGGTCATGAATTGTTAAGATTTCTAGATGCGTACTCTGGTTATAATCAGATTAAAATGGATCCCTCATACGAGGAAAAAACTTGCTTTATTACAAACAGGGGGACTTATTGTTACAAAGTCATGCCTTTTGGCTTGAAAAATGTTGGAGCCACGTATCAAAAACATCTGGGGAAGACGATGGAAGTTTACATCGATGACATGCTGGTAAAATCAACACATACGGAGGATCATTTCCAGCACCTCTCTATTACCTTTGAAATTTTACGCAGGTATAATATGAAATTGAATCCAGAAAAATGCTCCTTTGGTGTAGAATCAGGTAAATATTTGGGTTTCTATGTATCAAATAGAGGAATAGAGGTAAATCCTGCTCAAATTAAAGCTATTGAAGAAATACCTGATATACTTACGAACAAAAAGGAAGTTCAAAGACTAACGAGCAGAATTGCAGCCTTATGAAGATTTATTTCCAGGTCTTTCGAGAAAAGCCTTAAATTCTTTTCAGCTCTCAAGAAGCAAAATCAGTTCGAATGGACTGGAGAATATCAACAGGCTCTCAAAGATCTGAAGGCTTATCTATCAAAACCCTCGTTGCTATCAAAGCCAAAAGAGGGGGAGAGGTTGTATATCTACCTTGCCATTGCAGAAATTGACGTAAGTGCAGTACTTGTAAGGGAAGACAAAGGTAAACAATCTCCAATTTATTGTGTAAGAAAGACTTTATTAGAAGCTAAAACTAGATACCCACATCTAGAAAAATTAGCCTTGGCTCTAATTATGGCATCTAGAAAATTAAGACCATATTTTCAATGTCATCCAATCACTGTTGTGACCTCATATCCATTAAGAAATATTCTGCATAAATATGAATTATCAGGAAGGTTAGCCAAATGGGCCATAGAATTAAGTGAGCATGACATAATGTATCAGCCTAGGACTGCAATAAAGTCTGAAATTTTAACTGATATCGTCGTTGATTTTAATAATAGCATTGTCCCTGAAGTGGAAAAAGAGTTACAACTCTTTAACTGTGCTAATATGGGTCTATGGACCCTAGTTACTGCTGGTTCTTCTAAGTAAAAGGTGTCAGCTTAGGCATAGCCTTAATATCACCCACGGGTGAAAAGACGCGGCAAGCTATCAAATGTTATCCTATAACTAACAATAAAGCAGAGTACGAAGCAATCATTGTAGGGATGGAACTGGCACGAGAATTCTCAATCAAGCAAATCATAATCAAAAGTGACTCTCAGCTGGTAGTAAATCAGATGCAGGGGACTTATATTGCTCGGGAGACTCGGATGCAACAGTATCTAGAAAAGGAACGAGATCTCGTAATGAAATTCAAAACATGGAAGGTAATACAAATACCTAGAGAGGAAAATGCAGAAGCAGATGCATTGGCTAACCTCGCAGCAGTTACAGAAGTAACAAATGAAGACAATACAATTGTCGTCCATCTGTTCCATTCAGCAATAGACCAAGATAAAAATGAGGTAACTTTTAACAATTTAACCTGGGATTGGAGAAACGAAATTTTAAATTTTTTGCAGAATGGCACCGTACCTGAAGACAAAAAAGCGGCTCAAGCACTTCGCCGAAAAGCTGCGCGGTACTGCCTCATTCGCAATTCTTTATATCGCAAAATGTTTGGAGGTCCTTTAGCAAAATGCCTCAGACCTAACCAAACGGATTTCGTGATGAGGGAAGTCCACGAAGGACACTGTGGAAATCACACCGGAGGAAGATCCTTGGTCAAAACCCTAATCAGAGCTGGGTACTATTGTCCTAAGATGGAAGAAGAGGTTGGGGGCTTCGTATCCAAATGCGACAAATGCCAACGATTTGCTAACAACATGCACCGACCAGCATATTTATTGCACCCAGTGATATCGCCATAGCCGTTCATGAAATGGGGGATGGACATAGTGGGACCCTTTCTCATAGCTAAAGGAAAGGTACGGTTCTTACTCGTTTTAACTGACTATTTCACGAAATGGGTATAGGTAGAAGCCTTTAAACAGGTGCGAGAAAAAGAAGTAAAAAACTTCATATGGAGAAATATAATATGCCGATTTGGAATACCGAAGGAGATCGTATGTGATAATGGCCCGCAGTTCATAGGCTCGCAAATCACAGAATTCTTCGAAAGCTGGCAAATCAGACGAATTACTTCAACACCATATCACCCCGTGGCTAATGAGCAAGATGAATCAACGAATAAGGTCATCATCAACAACCTAAAGAAAAGGTTAGAGAAAGCCAAGGGAAATTGGCCTGATGAATTACCGGCAGTGATATGGGCTTACAGAACAACTTCAAAAACAGCCACGGGAGAAACTCCATTCGTGCTTGTTTATGGCTCAAAAGCCTTAATACCGATGGAGATTGGCAAACCAAGCATAAGGTTTACAATAGCCACGGAAGATACAAACAGTGACGAGTTGAGAACTAATCTGGACTTGCTCGAACAAAGAAGAGAAGTCACGTTGATACGTATGGCAGCTCAAAAACAAATCATAGAGCGTTATTACAACCGGAAAGCTCACCTCAGATACTTCAAAATTGGGGACTTCGTTCTCAAGAATGTCTTCCAATCAACAAAAGAAGTTGGTGCGGGAAAGTTAAACCCAAATTGGGAAGGACCCTACAAAGTCCGAGGCATCGCTGGGAAAGGCGCCTATGAGCTGGAAGCTATGGACGGCAGGATCTTACCAACAAGCTGGAATGCCATCCATTTGAAGAAGTATTACTTCTAAGGAAAAGTAATACCCCCGGTTAGGTATCACTATGTTCGATTTCATATTTTTACAGTTAAAATTTTACTAACCGTTTTAGATGATAGGAAAAAATCTAACCCATCACCAGATGATGACATTAGACCTGCAAAGACGCGGGGAAGTAACTGAATTCCCGGTCTAGGGTTACACTTTCTGATGGACGTTTTAAAGGGTTAAGCAGTCATCATCTAAAAACTATATACCTTCGAGTCCCCGTATGTTTTTCCTTTTTAGGAAAAGGACCACAAAGAAGGAATAGTCAAGTGAGTAAAATCGAAAGAGCCAAAGACTCAAAAACACAAAGCCTGACTCAAAATCAAAAGAGCCAATGTTCATAGATGTAAATAAACATTCAGGTTAAAAGGCAAAATATTAGTTACGAGGGAGAAATGCACATCTTTGTACTTATTTAGAAAACTGTTGTAACTAAAAACAGTTGTGGATAAAGATCATCATCTTTGTACTCATTCAGAAAACTGTTGTAACTAAAAATAGTTATGAAATCTTTGTACTCATACAGAAAACTGTTATCAATAAAAAACAGTTACAGATGAAAGATCACTATCCTTGCATTTATTCAAAAAACTGTTATAAACAAAAAATAGTTATGAATGAAAAAGCATCACAATCGTGTTTATTAAATATTGTTGTCAATAAAAATAGTTACGGGTAAAAACCCATACCTTTATGAAAACTGTTACAAACAAAAAACAGTTATTCCCTTGTATTAACTCGAAAAAACTGTTACATAAGGAAAACAGTTACGAAATACAAGTATATATCAAACTTGTTAAAAGAAAACTGTTGCAACATGAGTTTTAGACGATAATCAAACATATGTAAAATGTTATGAAAGTTCAGCACAAAAAACTTTCTTCAGAAATATTGTTAAACATGTGAAAAATTCCTATCTCTCTATTGCATTTTTACACCATTATGAAGTTGAGACGTCTTCTTCATTAAGTGTCGATAAAAAAAAGGGCCCTCTTTCATAAAACCGTACCTACTACGAAAAGTTACGGATAATCTAAGCATTATATATGCAAAACTCATAGGTGAAACTTAAACCTCAAAAATGAAGCATGCAAAAGACTTAAAGAGTGGAACAGAAACTCAAAACAAAAGTCATACTTGCATTAATATACTAACGGCTAAGTAAACTAAGTGTTAACTTATACTTAGCCGTATAAAGTTTATATATATTTAGGTGCCCCTAAGTTTTCATTTGGGGACTTAAAAGGATCCAAAATTACCCCCGATGAGACCGGGGGTAACCACCAATTGAAAAAAAAGAAGAAAAAAAGAGGAACCAACTTCTTAAACTTCTTTGGAAGGGGGATTGACTTCACTAGAAGAGGGAACAGGAGCAGCTGGGGACGAAGAGACTTGAACAGCATAAGCCTCACCTTCAGGTGAAGAGAGATTTGGACCTTGTTGAGCCTTCTCAATGGCCTCCTTGATTTTTGAAATTTCATCATTAAGGTCGAAACCTCTAAGCTCATTTCAGTCAATGTGTCGAGGCGAGAGTTCATATACGCCCAACTAACATCAACATTTGTCCTATCTTCATGAGCTTCATAATCTTCTTCCTATAGCATAACCTCAGCTCTTAGTTCGTCCCTCTCAGCCACAACAGCATCTTTGGAGGCCTTTAAAGGAGCGAGAGACCTTTCCAGGAGTTGAACTTTTTTCCAAAGAGTTGCGGAGATCCTCCTAGGTCTGAGTAAGTGATTGCAAAAGCTTGCCTGAATACTCCTCCTTTTGGTTAAGCAAGGCCTTCAAATTCTTGATCTCTTCAGAAGCACGAGACAGCTGCTCCGCAAATGAGGATTCAAGGACGTTCTTATCTTTGCCCGTCTGATCAGAAGATGCTTTCTCCACGGCCAACTCTGCCGTCATGACTCTCACTTGCTGCTCCAAGGTACATTTTGCTTCTTCTACGACCTCCATGTCGAGCATTAAGCTTTCATACTGCTCCTTCCAGTTATCTGCTTCAGCACGCAATTCTTTCACTTCCTACTTCGTGTTAGAAACCCTCTTCATAAGCTCCATGCCTATAAGATTGATCTGCAAAAGAAAGTCAATTAGATATGGTAAATACATGTACAAGAATGAACACAAGAAAATGCATTTTACCTTTAAAGAAGTATGCACGATTTCATTAGCCCATGTAAGGGAACTGTGGTTGTCCAACTTAGCTCTCTCTGTCGGGCCTATCAACGGTCTCAACCACACATCAGGTTGGCCAGACTTTTTAAAGAGACTACCCTCTGCTGGAACTTCTATCATCACCTGCCTCATCTCCCTGCTGGAAGACCCTACTTCTGTAACAGAAGGCACGGAAGCAGGTAGAGATGCAGGAGCCACGGGCAAGGAAGTCTGAGGGGCCAAAAAAAGCCACGGGAAAGGGAGCAACGATAGGAGCAGGAATAGCCATGGGAGCAGGAGAAACAACTGGAAAAGGTGAAGGGAGTTCTCTAAGAGAAGGAGAGAAAATAGCCAAGGGAGCTTCATCAGCAACAGGACCAAAGCCTTCACGAAATAAATGGTCAACAGATTCACGCACGGGAGAGGGAGCAGCATCCTCGGAGGCAGAAAGTCCAACTTCAGGCACGGAAGGCACAATGACAGGTGTAGACTCGTCGTTTGAGACCACCTTCCTTCTGCGTGACCTATGGACCAAAGTGCCCTCCTCTTCCTCTTCTTCTTTCGAGGTCCTTGACCCACATGCCTTCCTTTTTGAAGAAGAAGAACATGAAATGATTTCCTGGGCCTGAGCCAAGGACAACTTAGGAACAGACGCAGCAGAAACTCCACGAGCGGGAAACCCTGTCAAAAGAAAAACGGTAAAAAAGAAACGCTTAAACAAGAAAAGAAGAAAACATAAAAGCTTCTCTTACCATGAGTCTTGACTCTCCAACAATACTTCCCGGAGAAGTGCTTCCATGAACGTTCTTCCAACGGAGCGGTTAACAAAAGCTTTTCTACCCAATCTCGGAAACCGGAGACATTCTCGAAGTTCTCATGATTGCTGCAAAAAGAAGAAACAACTACGGTATTAATAAAATATCAAAAGCAAATAGCAAGGAATGTGAGAAAAAATGTACTCACGTGCACGATTCCACTTCTCAGGGAAGGGAAGATTTTCTTCACCTACTAAACCAGCAGTAGGCACAGCAACATACCGAAGAAACCAACCTCGATCCTTATCATCGTCAGGAGTCACCAACACTCTTTTACTCTTGGCAACCAGGGTAAAAATTCCTTGACAAAATATCATTGGGGAATAAAGGTGAATAATATTATTAAAGGTAAAGGGGACCGAAGCTAAAGTAGCTAAACATCTAAGACATGCAACGACTCGCCATATAAGAGGACCGACTTGTCCCAAACAAATTTTGAAAAATCGACAGAACTCGATGATAACTGGGTCGATGGGAGGCTTGAACCCTAAGGTAAAGAGATAGGTATAAACAAAATAATATCCCGTATTGTAAGACGTTATTCTTTGATTACCATTTGGAACAATGACAGAAAAATCGGACTTCCAAAAATAGTCCATGCGTATAAGAGGAATTAAACCTTCAGTCATCAGGGTAGGGTACTTATCAGCACTATAAAGAGATGACAATGAAGAAAGCTGATCTCTAAGCGCCTGACTATCCCTAGCGAAGGTAAACTCCGCAGGTACTATTTCATCGACTCGCGGTTCACGCAAAGGTTCGTGATGTTCTCTACCTTTGAACAAAGATCTGGAAGACCTAGCTCTCGGAGAAGTTAAAGACCTAGAAGGAGAGGAACTAATTTGAGAAGAGGAAGAACCCCTTGAAGGAGTAGAACCTAAACTCCTCAACCTACCACCTCTCCGGCTCCGCGTCGGAGCATAAGAATGAGTCAAATCTTCTACATTTATAACTCTCTTAGACTGGTTCGAAGAAGACATATTTACAAAGACAGGGAAAAAGTTATCTACAAATAAAGAATGGAAGTTAGAAGATTTTCGTGAAAGTAAAGAAAGGAAAAGGGGTATTTATACTCGAAGACAACCGTCAAAAATGGGGAAAAACAATGATGTGAAAGCCATAATTGAAGGTGTCACTTCGTGACTGATGCAGCCGAAGCACTGAATAATTGCAGAACCAACCAGGAGATGACACGTGGCTTAAGCATTAAATAGAAGTGACAAGTGACGCCTACGTTCAGAGAAAGATGCAATGTTTCGAGTGAAGCGGCGGCAAAATATTCCTGCCATAAATGAGTATCCACTTACCAAATATTAATAGATAAATAAATGGTAAGTGGGGGGACTATCTGTATTGGTAAAAAGAGCTTCACACGTGTAATCATTCTTGATGACTCATCCAGTTATGTGGAGCAATAAAAACATGACAGATGGACAAGATTCTATAAAGAGGCACGACACAATATACCTACGGGGTAATCAGCTACGGGAAACTCAACCTGATTGAGACAAGGAAGAGACACGGTCGGAATGAATCCGGACAGAGCTACGGGCAGATTCAGAGATCTTCAATTAATGATCCGCACATTACACAACCTTCACGCAACAGTTACGGTTACTCTTTGTAACGTTACATTAATTTCATAATTATTCATTAATGTGCGATCATTGTAAAAAGTAGACGTTATATTAAGAAATTCCCTATATAAGGGAATAAAATATAACTTGTAAGGGACATTCGAACTACGATTATAATACACTTTACTTTCTGTGCATCTCATTATTTTCTATTTACTTATTTATTCGCAATTATCATTATTACCTTGGTTATCAGAAACCCGCGTTCATCCTAAAAATAGCTTTGGTCAAAGGATCTAATTTTTTGGTTAAACACTACTGGTTGTACTTGAAAAGCATGTCTATTTTCTAATTGTGAACCCGCTGAATTATTTCTTGTACCATCTTTATCATATTGTTATGAACTATTGTTGGTTATTGGAGTTGGACCCCGACACTTGTCCCAACTCATCACTACTTTCAACCTAAGTTTAGGTTTGTTACTTATTGAGTACATGGGGTCGGTTGTACTCATACTACACTTCTGCACCTTGTGTGCAAATATTGGTTGATGATGTTGTTGTGCACGGCGGGAGCTGGATTTGAAGATGTACCTACGTTCTGGTCATAGCTGTCTCTTGATCTTAGTAGCTTTAGAATTTTAAAGTTGTTCCTGTATATTTCTAACAGATGATGTACTTTATTGCATACCAGCTTTGTAAATTCTAAATGTTAGAAGCTCATGATTTGTACTACCAGTTCGTGGGGACTTGTATAAAATTCAGTTATCTCATCTTTGATTCACATTAGTGTTATTATATTATATTATTTTATTAATTGGCTTACCTAGCGGGTTGGGTTAGGTTCCATCACGACGGTTTGAATTTTGGGTCGGGACAGACCCGAGTGAGATGTTTCTTTGTCTTTTTTGCTCATGGTTTAGTACCTTTAATTCTTTTTATGATTTGTGGATGAATCCTATCAATGATAATCATTGGTCTTGCTCTAATTATTTGTTGATACTTCTTATGGCTAATATCCTTAGATTGATAAGAGAAACTTGAATCCACGATTGCGTTTGAAGTAGCCTCAGTGGCCATGAGTAAGATCTGCTAAAATCTGGTTATATAACTTATTTTTGTACCTTTTCGATAATGCCAAAAGGGAGAATTGAATTCTCATACTGAATTTTTGGTCATTTCTTCTTCTTATTGTTATATGGTTTATTTTCAGATTTTTGGATAAATAGTGAGAAAGAAACCCACCTTCTTCATCCATTACCACTCTAAGATGTTTCCAACAATAACTAAGTCTAAGTGATAAGAAATATAAACAAGTTATATCTTTAACTATCATGACCCCTAATTCCCACCTTCGGGATCGTGATGGCGTTTAACATTTCACTTGCAAGGCAAGACAATGTTAGAGAATTATTAAGCTAACTTTTTATCCAATTCAGTTAGTAAGATCAAATAAGCCAAAACAAATTAAAACGAGTGCAGAATAATATAAATGCTATAATATTAACTACAACCCGGATCTGGAGTCACAAATCACGAACTTCTAGGATTTACTACAAGTAAAGTCTGAAACAAATAAAACTGTTTGAACGAAAAAAACATTAAAAAAATAGGGAAAGATAGATGGGGACCTTAAGGTCAGCGAATGCTAACAGATCTACCTTGAGTCTCCAATGAACCATTCCGAGCTGTTACGCCTCTCGATCAGCTGGGGCCAATGCCAAAATCTGCACAAGAAATGCAGAGTGTAGTATAAGTACAACCGACCCCATGTACTATGTAAGTACAACCGACCCCATATAGAGCAACACGTGACGCATCGCAATATACCGTATAAGATCCTGAACCTGTGGCAACACCAACACTGACGTTGTAGTCAAAGCAGTCTTGAGCTTTTGAAAGCACGCCTCACACTTGTATGACCATCTGAACAGAGCACCCTTCTGGGTCAACCTGGTCAACAGTGTTGCTATAGATGAAAATCCCTCCACAAATAAATGATAATAGCCCCCGAGACCCAAGAAACTTCTGATCTCCATGGCTGAAGTGGGTCTAGGCCAGTTCTGAACTGCCTCAATATTCTTAGGATCTACCTGAGTGCCCTTTGCTGATACAACCTGCCCCAAGAAAGAGACCGAATCCAACCAAAACTCGCACTTTGAAAACTTAGCATATAACTGGCCGTCCCTCAAGGTCTGAAGTACAAAAACACAATCACAAAAGAGTCCAAATAAGGCTTGAACACTCGGTTCATCAAATGCATGAATGTTGTTGGGGCAGTTGTCAACCCAAAGGACATCACCAGAAACTCAATGCCCGTACCAAGTCCGAAAATCTGTCTTAGGAACATCGGATGCCATAATCCTCAAATGATGGTAGTCAGACCTCAAATCAATCTTCGAAAACACCTTAGCACCCTAAAGCTGATCAAATAAGTCATCAATCCTCAGCAATGGATACTTGTTCTTGATGGTGACTTTGTTCAACTGCTGATAATCTATGCACATCCTCATCGATCCATCCTTCTTCTTCACGAATAACACAGGTCCACCCCAGGGCGAGACACTAGGTCTAATGAAGCCCTTATCAAGCAAATACTGCAAATGCTCCTTCAATTCTTTCAACTCTGGCGGGGCCATACTGTATGTTAGAATATAGATGTGTTGAGTTCCCAGAGCCAAATCAATACAGAAAATAATATCCTTTTGAGTGGCATCCCCGGCAGGTCTGCAGGAAATATCTCTGGAAACTCACAAACAACTGGTACTAAATCTAGAAGGAACCTCGTGGACATAAGCCAAATAAGCTAGACACCCCTTCTCGACCATATGTCGAGCCTTCACATAAGAGATAACGTTGCTGATAGAATGGCCAAAAGTCCCTCTCCACTCTAATCGGGTAAACCCCAGCAAGGCTAAGGTCACTGTCTTGGCGTGACAGTCCAATATAGCATGATAAGGTGACAACCAATCCATGTCCAAAATGACATCGAAATCAACCATATTGAGAAGTACAAGATCTACGCTAGTCTCAAGACTCCCAATAGCAACCACACGCGAACGATAAACACGATCTACAACAATATCATCTCCCACGTGTGAGGACACATACACAGGAGCACTCAAAGAATCACGAGGAACAACCAAATATGAAGAATAATAGGATGACACGTAGGAATAAGTAAAACCCGGGTCAAATAGAACTGAAGCATTTCTACTACAAACTGAAATAGTACCTGTAATATCATCGTCAGATGACTCAGCCTAAGGCCTGGCTAGAAAAGCATAACATCGGGGCTGGGCCCCACCACTCTAAACCACGTCCCTGGGACGGCCTCTAGTTGGCTGGCCTCTACCTCTAACGGCCTGATCTCCACCTCTAACAGTCTGACCCCTACCTCTAGCTGGCTAAACAGGCGGTGTAGCAACTGGTGCGGGGACCATGTCACGAAAACCCTAATGATATGGCATGACACCCAATAATCTCGGACATGTCATCCTAATATGCCATAACCACCACACTCGAAACGTTCATCCTGGTGTTGTGGCTGCGGAATCTGAGACTGAACAGAACGAACCTGATAACCACAGTAATAACTCTGAATAGGAGGTGCACTGATAGGAGCTGGTGGTGTGTTGTAGGCTGGCTGTCCAGAATGAGGCACATAAGGACCAAAACTCCCTAAAGCACTATGGGATGCCTGATGCGCTGGATGGAATGGCCTAGGAAGATGGCCTATACCAAGAGTATCCCTGCCTCCAAACGAGGCACCGCTGAACCCAATGGAATGACGAGGTCTCTTGTCAGACCCCTGACCTCACTGTGCAAGAACCATCTCGACTCGCCTAGCGACACTGGCAATCGATTGAAAAGAAATATCATTCCCACTCTCCTTACCCATTTGTAATCTGATAGGCTGAGAAAGTCCCTCAATAACCTCCTCACCCTCTCTCTCTCTATCTCTCTCTCTCTCTATCTCTATCTCTCTCTCTCGGTAGGAAGTAGAAGAAGAGCATGATGGACCAAATCCACAAAACGGGTCTCATACTGAGTAACAGTCATACTGCCCTGATACTCCTCTCTCAATGTGATAGGGAGGAACTTCTCTAGGAAGAGATGAGAGAACTGGTACCAAGTAAGAGCAGGCGACCGAGCTGGTCTGGTCAACAAATAATCTCTCCACCATTTCTTGGCGGAACTAGACATATGAAATGCAACAAATCGACCTCATTGGTCTCCATTATACCCATGTTCCGTAGCACCTCATGACAGCTATCAAGATACTCATGGGGATCCTCTAAAGATGCACTACTGAAGTGAATTGGAAAGAGCTTAGTAAACCTGTCTAATCTCCAAAAATCCTTAGAAGACATAGCGGATCCATCACCAGCCTGTGCCGCAATAAATGGCTGAACGATCCCAACTGGCGGGGCTACTGGGGAGCCATCTGCTCCGGAGTGTGAGTAGCGGGGGTCGGTGCTCCTCCCCAAGCCTAAGAGAAGGCTGGTGCCATATGAAAGGTACCGGACTGGGTTACACTCTTCATAAGGCCCACCAAACGGTCCAAGCATCCTGAAGCACTGGGGTAGCGATGAACCCCTCCGGAACCTGAGTTGGTCCAACAGACACAGCTTGGGCTAGAATCTCCTCATCAAACTCTACCTGGGGCTCCACTGTTGGTGCTGCTGCTCGAGCTCTAGGCTGAGCTCGGCATATGCCCCTCGTAAGAGCTGCCACTGGGGGCTCCGGCTGCTATCTAGCTAAAGACGTAGCACGTATTCTCACCATCTACGGAAGGAGAATAATAGAAGAGTTCAATCAGCAATGATAGAATAAAATCTCACTATAGAGAAGAATAGAAGTGAAATGGTTCCTAAACATCATAGCCTCTGGAAGATAAGCACAGACGTCTCTGTCCCGATCCTCCAGACTCTACTAATCCTGCTTATGAATTGTGAGACCTAGTCAACTTAGTGCTCTGATACCAACTTGTCACGACCCGAAATTTCCACCTTCGGGATCATGATGGTGCCTAACATTTAACTTGCTAGGCAAGCCAATATTAGAGAATCATTAAGCTAACTTTCTATCCAATTCAGTAAGTAAGATCAAATAAGCTAAAACGACTTAAAACGAGTGCGAATAATATAAATGCTATAATATTTACTACAACCCGAATCTAGAGTCATTATTCACGAACTTCTAGGATTTACTACAAGTAAAGTCTGAAACAAATACAACTGTTTGAATGAAAGAAAAAGTAAAAAAAAAGGGAAGATAGATGGGGACTTCAAGGTCTACGAACGCCAACAGATCTACCTTGAGTCTCCAATGAACCAGTTCCAGGTACTACGCCTCTCGATCAGCTAGGACTAATGTCAAAATCTACACAAGAAGTGCATATTGTAGTATGAGTACAACCGACCTCATGTACTCTGTAAGTGCGGAGCCTAACCTCGACGAAGTAGTGACAAGGCTAAGGCGGGTCACTCATACTACAACTTGTACGCAATATATATAATAAAGACAGAAAATGAAGTATATAGTGAAATAAAGCAGTCAATTGAAAATGATAGCTACAGCTTCAGGAAATAAGCCAGTAACGTTCAGAATTTACCAATCCTTAGTGCAAAAGAAAATATCGTAAAACTAACACAGCTCAGGGAAATATAAACACTTAGTCTGAGGGTTCCTAATTCTCTCAAATCAAGGTTAGACACATCACTTACCTCGCTTTGAAGGCCACTCAATGCTCAATCACAGCTTTTCCTCTAGAATACGTCTCCAACCCACGCGTATCTAACCACAATTGACTCAATAATATCAAATATTGCTAAAGGAATCAATTACAATGCATAAATTTAGAATTCTCAAACTTTCTCCCAAAATGTCAAAAATCGACCCTGAGGCCGCTTGGTCGAAACTCGAGGTTCGTACCAAAATCCATTTACTCATTCACCCCTAAGCCCGATTATGTAATTAGTTTCGGAATCCGACCCCAAATTGAGGTCTAAATCCACAATTTGCAAAAACAAAAAACCAATTCTTCCTAAAGCCCTAGTTTTCTACCATGAAAGAACAAAGATTAAGGCTAGGAATTAATGGGTGACGTTGGAAATGGAAGAAAATGAGTTAAAGAGTACAAACCTATGAACTAGTGTTGAGTTTTCCCTTCAAAATCGCACCTAGGCCGAGCTCTAATGGAGAGTTTACGAAAAAAAGGGAGAAATCACGTTTTTGAAATGTTTTAAGGTCTGGGCGTCAGGCCTTCTTCGCGTTCTCTACGAGAAGCATCCCGAGTGGCTTACGCGTTCGAGAGTCCTCCTTTGCGTTCGCGAAGGCTGATCCCCCCGGCCTTCGTGCTCCAACGCACGCGTTCACGTAGAAGAAAGACTGACCCCCTCCCCCAGGTCACTCAAGCTTCCCGTTCGCGAGAAGCTGGTCGCGTTCACGAAGGGTAAGACCCCCATTGCTTCGCGTTCGCGACCCAGCTACCGTGTTCGCGATGATGAAAATTACCCTTCCCTAGATTACTCATCGCATTCACGAGAGTACCTTCGCGAACGTGAAGAAGAAGACACCATATAATAGATGAAGCCAAAAACCAGATTTTTTCTAAGTTCAAAACACGCGTAGCCTATCCGAAACTCATACGAGCCCTCGAGGCTCCAAACCAATTATGCACGCAAGTCCAAAAACCTCATACAAACTCGCTTGCGAGATTAAAACACCAAAATAACGCCTAGAATTACGAATCGGACACCAAATCAAATGACAGTTTCAAGAAAACTTTAAAACTCCTATTTTCACAACTGAACGTCTGAATCATGTCAAATTAACTCTGTTTCTCACCAAATTTGACAGACAAGTCATAAATATCATAGTGGGCATGTACCGTGCTCCGAAACAAAAATACAGACCCGGTATCAACAAGACCAAACATCAGTCGGTTCTTAAAAATCATTTAACTTCAAACTTTTAATTTTCAATAAAAATTAATAACTCAAGCTAGGGACCTCCAAATTCGGTTTCGGGCATACGCCCAGGTCCCAAATTACGATACGGACCCAACGAAATGGTCAAAACACAGATTCGGGTTCGTTTTCTCAAAATATTGACCGAAGTCAACTCAAATGAGTTTTTAAGAGAAAATATTTATTTTTATCAGTTTTTAACATATAAGCCTCTCGGAAGAACATCTGGGTTGTGCACGCAAATCAAGGAAGGCTAAAATAAGACATTTGTGACCTCAAAACACAGAATTAGATTCTAAAAAGGTGACCTATTGGATCATCACATTTACTCTTATGGATATTTACCTTTATTTTCTTGGGTTTATCAACGTGGATGTGCAGATAGAGATTAACCTTCATTTCTGAGTTCTTCAAAGTGCATTTGAAGATAAAATTCGCCAACGAAGGAGATGAAGTAAGGACCAAAAAGTTAGGTTCAGACTTTAAAGTGGTTGAATAAGGGTTTAATTTTTCGGGTGGGTATCGGGTATTGTGTCGGATTAGTGTAATAATAAACCCAGATGGATCAAATAGCTTAAATGGCTGCCACGTGGTCTCTCCATTAACTTTGGGGTATATTTATCCAATAGTAAGACGGTGGGGTATTTATACTTGATTAGTATAACTGATGGTATCTTTAAACAATTTTCAATAGTAAATGAGTATTTTTGACCCTAAACCGCTTGTAAATACAGTGAGCTAATTCGCCTAAAAGTAGGGATTACAATTATTTAATTTTGTATTTCATGTATTCGCGCGACTGTATTTATAAAATACAGTAAGGTAATCCGCCTAAAAATATGGATTACAATTGTTTAATTCTACATCCCATATATTCGCGCGACTTGTATTTATAAAGCACGATATTGAATTGTATTAAACTTCACTATATTGAATTAAGATGTATTCAAACAACGAAAAACAAGAAATAGGGTGTATACCGCTCTATTCAATTCGGTTGTATACACTATATTCAATTCAGTTATATTCATTCTTAACTATTTTACATTGTATTCATTATCATCGTATTCAATTCGACTGTATTCAAACAACAAAAAATAAAAATAAAAAGAATGATAATTGGTTGTATTCAAACAATAAAAATTCAAAAATACAGGGATCTACATAAATACAGACAAAATTAATGTATTTATACATAATACAATGTATTTGAGTGTATTTGTACACAATATAATGTATTTGTTTCATTGTATGTGACTCAATAGCAAATAAGAGAAGAAAGTTTGTCGGAGATGGCATCTTCCGGCCAAGCAAAAATACTATATACATTGTATTAAAATTAAAAATGGAGAGGAACAAAAATCCGGCCTTGAGAATACACTATCACACGGATCTACCAAAAGTTTAAGATATTCTCTTCACCGAGCTACTAGAGCTAGATGTAAATTCATTAGTGCCGAAAAGTTTCGGATATATTCTCTCCGTCGAAGTAAGAGTCGGAGGCGCGATGGAGATTGCAGACTCTTAATGGTGGAAGAGGGAGTAGGAGAGCCGACCTGGTCATGGCTACGGATTGAGCTTTTGAAAATCTGAAACAGAGTCGTCAGAGAAGAAAGAAATCCGAAGAAGAGTCGCGACAATATGAATAGACATGGCCATGGCGGTAGGTCGCCGGAGAAGACGGCGGCTTGCCAAGACAGAGAGTATAGGGAGAGAGAATTGAGGGAGAGGAGAGAGGGTTGATGAATCAGTTGAATATATTTGTATTTTGTTATAAAATATAAAAAATGACTAAATAATAATTTTTTAAAGTGTTTTTATTTATAATAAATAGAGTGCATTATTTAGCTATAGGATGTAAAATTTCCTTAATATTTTTATGTTGATATTATTTTCATTCCAAATTTGATATGGTAATCCAGTATGCCAAATAATCAAGTGTCGGTTGGTGTAAAATAATTACAACTGCTAGCCAAATATATATATTTTATACACAATAATTATGTATAATATATATATATATATATATATATATATATATATATATATATATATATAAAAGCTCGGCTGTTATTTTTAAGACGACTATACCACGAAGTTTCCCAATAATAATTTATTACGATATTATGACGACATTGCTTCAATCAGTCAAACTAAAGAATTTAACTATATTTCACAATTCAAAAATAGGATACGAGATTGCCTACTAAATTTGTAGTAATTAATTACATCTGTGCTTTTTCTTTCGATGGTAAGTCTGTGTTTGACCATTCATATAAACTAATTTCTCACGAGTATGTCAAATTCTCGTATATTATTTAACTCATGTATATAAATTAAATCAACTGACATATACTGATATGTTATTAATCATGATATGAACTCATTACAGTTGTATGTATACAATGGTTATGCTGACAATTTAACCATAAATGCAACTATGCCATAAGCTTACGTGGTAATTTATCATGAGTATGTAAGTCAAATTTTGAAATTATTTGATATATACTGCTATGTCAAATAATCACTATAAAACAATAAATCACATGCGTATGGCATTGGTTGACAAATATAACCATGTATGCAACTAATCCATAAGCTTACATGTTCTGTCTGTCAAACTAATAACTAGTTTAATTTCAAATTTCAGAAAATAGAATAAGAAATTTCTACTAAATACCTCTTTTTTTTTTCCTCCCCAATTTTTATTTTATCGATTGAAAGAGAATAAGCGCTATCCATAAGAGAGCATTTTTGGTCGGTTTTGCCTTTACGATATTTACTGTATTCCGTATGTTATATAGTACGTCCTTTGGTTTTACTATATGAAAAAATCCACACTTTGACACCTGAGATTCTATAACAATTAATTACTTCCGCAGAAGCATTATTTATTTTCTAGTTAAATACAGTCCAAGATAATTTTTTCCTACTTTCCGCATTCAGTTCTAACCTATTAGGCCAAAATTAGCTCCATGGAGAGCAACAAAAATCCACATACCCCTCAGTTGATACGAGCGAGAAATCCCTTAAATACGCGTCCGACCATTTATATATCCATTTTTCGTATATCAATTCTAAATATAAAAGAAGAAAAAACAAAGAAGCGAATTAATATTTGAGATAAACATAAAAGAAAAGTGAAAGTATAGACTTAATTAAACCAAAATTTGCAAAACCGAAAGCTAGAGTTTTAGTCAGATAGTTTTAAAATTAAGACTTCAATGAATATTATTCCCGTTAAAGATTGCATGCATTGTAAAATCCGTTATTATTTCTGGTTAATTAGTAACATCAACTTAATGCTTCCTAATTTTCTAGATTTTTGTTATCTCTTCATTATTTTCTTCCATCTTATATACTTGGTATCTTTTATTTTTTCAGTCAAATAATGTCCAGCTCTGAGAGGTTCTAGCAAAACTTAGGGTTAACTCCAGGTTTATTATCTTCTGCCGTCTTTTCTAACTTTTCATATGCTTTAATTTCTCTCTTGTGTTAATGTCTTATAAAACAATAATAAGTTTATAATTTCTCTTTTGGTATTTTTATTTGAAGGTCAAAGTAGAAGGAGTTGGACATGAAGTTGAAGAGGCCAATAGAGATAGAAGAAGGGGAGATCGTGAAACGCCACGTGTGTCCTTATTGTAAGAAAGAGTTCAGCAATGGAAAAGCTTTAGGAGGGCACAAAAGAATTCATTTGTACAAGATAAAGGGTAGAAAAAATCCAAAACTTCGTTTCTCATCAAAGTTAAATTCTGAATCTGTCTCTGCTTCCTCGTCCATAGTGTCTGATTTGGAACAGGTACTGTCTTGCAAAGTACTAGAGGATCACGGTCCGAAAGATGTTTTACCAAGGTGGGGTAGTGTTGGAATAAGAGGGAAGATGGGTTACGGTCACATTATTCGCAAATCTTCCTATACAGAAAAAACGGTACTTTCTCCGTCCCAATTTATGCGACCTTGTCCAGATAGCTTCGGGCCAAATAATAAGCACAACAAGCTGCACAAAAATGTTGTTTCTCAAAACAAATTACATGTTGAAAAGGGTGATCGAAGAGTGCATTCATTTGATCTCAATGAACTTCCTCCAGAAGCAATAGATAATGGACTTGACTAGACAGAGCCCAACTATCTTCGTTGCTTTTGAAAAGTTAGTGGACTTTTTTCTTTTTGGGATGTCTAAGAAAGAACGATATATTTTTATATTTGAAAATTTTTGAAACGTTATGCATTTTATTTTGTCTTCATTGCCATGCTCTTATTATCACAAAAAATGTCATTACATATTTAAAGTTACAAATTCTAAGGATTACTTTGAGAAAAACTTCGCGAAGGAGAGCTAGAAGTAGAACTTAAAGATGATTAAAACTTTAAAATTTATCGATTATATCAAACTCAATAAAAGAATCTAAAAGTCACGAAACACAATAAATGGAATGGTGTCTAGCATTTGGGTATTTTCTAAAATAGAAAGACAATCATATATATATATATATATAAATAGATATAGATGGAGTGTTTTTGTATGCCACTTGTGCTATGAATTTCCTATTATGTTGACAAACTTAAAATAGAACCTTTTGTTAGAGCTTATTTAATTCATCCACAGGTAAAAAGTTGTTTCCGGTTATGTCAAAGTGCCAAAAGATTCAAGCTTTAATAAAATTCAACTTGAATGTTTATGAATGTCAATAATTTTGAAATGTATGAGTTCCATATCATAGAATAGGCATATATTCTCATGAACTATTTACAACCAATATGAAGTATTCATATTTTCTTATAGATCTCACATAAGCTTTGGTAACAATTTGGAAGTTCTGATTACAATTTTGAAGAATTTTAAAGTACGATAAAAAAATGATGTAGGTACAAGTAAAAGATTTAAGTGTCTTATAATTTGGGATTTATTTGGCAAACTCATGTTTGGACATAAATTTTGCTCACATTTTGGCAACATCCCAATTGCTGATTTTGGGCCAAAATCCCAAAACTTGAGAATTTTATACATGTTTTTCCAAAATAAAGTTGGAAAATATGTATCGAAAACGTATGTCCAAACACATTTTCATCTTCAAACCAAACTTCACTCAAATTAAAATTTTTAAAATAAATTTAAAAATCTATAATCAAACGCTAGCAAACAACTTGCTTCTCAATGTTTGTTTTGACAAATCTGAAAAGACAAAGAAAGAAAAAAGACAAAGAGAAAAAGAAAGAAAGAATTAAAGAGAAAGAAAAAAAGAAGTCAAAACAGGTAGGTTGTAGAATCTAAAAGAAAGAAACCGACGCAGAATTGTAGTGCACTTCTGCCGCGCAAATATAATTCGTTGAAACTTTTTCAGCTTAACCCTTTGCCTAAATATAATTTGTTGATTCTGTATTAATTTTGCATTCAGAAGTTAATATAATATTATCGTTTAACAAATTGGAGGAGTTAGGAGTTAGGAGTTTCGTTTTTCAATCTGGATTATTACACAAAAATTAGCCGGTGAAATTGTCTTTCTTTCAATTATATGTTGTAATATTTTATGTGATACTTCCTCTGTTTAAATTTACATGACGCAGTTTGACTCGGAATAAGGTTTAAAAAAAGATTATTTTTAAAACTTATGATTTTAAAAGTTTAAAGGTCAATAATTGTGTGCATTTGACTATAAAAGCTTCCCATTAAAAGTAAAATGGTTAAAATAGAAAATTTTAATTTTAATTATTTTCAAATACAGAAACATATCTATATTGGTGGAAAAAAGATGTCACACATAGAACCTTACTGAGCTGACAAGGCATGATACGTGCAACAATGGAGGAGTGACAACTGGCATATTTCATTAATGAAATATATGAAGCAAGGAAGATGCGGAGTAAACACCCACGAGGCAGTAAATAACAAATGACCGAGCCTAGATAGTTGTTGAAGAAGCACATGTGGAACAAATCAAGACTAAAAAGAGGCAAGATTCATGAACTCGCAATTAATAAGAAAAGGGAATCTGAATCGTTACAAATCCTTTATAGTTACATATGTGTCAGTTATGATTATCAACCATAACGAGCAATTAGTGTCATTAATGCTCATAATGAATTTGTCTTAGATACACAGAAACGTTATAGTTGGACATTCTTATATAAGAATACAGAATCTCACTTGTAAGGACAAGGTCCAAGCACTATTGAAATATACATACATTTTCTTGCTTCTTTTGAGGAATCGATCAACATTTTCATTCCTTCTTTCCTTTCTGCTAATTCATATTATTATTTTTATTTCTTTTCAAGCGAATTATAAAAAAGTAAGGAATTATTTGGTTATCAGTAACCCGACTTCTTCAAAATATAGGCTTTTACTAAAAATTCTATTTTTTGGTTAAACAAATTTGTTCCGTTACCGGAAATCTGATAATCTTTTTACTTTCCAAATCCTACTTTCTCACAACCAAATTATGTCAACTGGACAGACAATAACCAACAGGAGGGAGGAACTCCACCAATCCCTTCACCACAAGAATCTCCTCGACTGTCTCGAGAGGGAACGCCTGAAAGATCAACATCACACACGAATGATCATTAAGGGGACGAGTAGACTGGTGAACAAGATGCTTTAAAACAATTGATGGCAGAACACGTGAACAGTGCTCTCCAAGCTTTTGTTAGGGGATTGCCAACTGCACCGCCAACTCCTCCTCCAAACAATACCTTAACCATAGAAAACCCACGCTTGGGGCTTGCCAATTCAGGAAGCGGGGGAACTCCCAATGAATCCCCTGATGGAAGGTCAGGTACACCAAATAACTCTGATTTAATAAATTTGGCACTAATTTGGCAGAAACAACTGAAAGAGCAAAATGACCGCATAGAACAAATACATGACGTACCACACGTGATTAAAGGAGTGGATATTGATAAATATTCACAGCAACTTTCGAAGCAAAGTGCAACCCCTCTGTCAATTCCTAAAAAGTTCAAAATGCCTGATATCCCAAAATATGATGGAACAACCGATCCACAAGATCATGTAACTGCGTTTACAACGGGCGTAAAGGGAAATGATTTAACCAAGCAGGAAATTGAATCGGTTTTGGTCAAAAAATTTGGAGAAACACTCACGAAAGGGGCATTAACATGGTATTCTCTTTTACCTGAAAACACTATTGATTCTTTCGCTAAGCTTGCAGATTCATTCATAAAAGCACATTCTGGGGCTCAGAAGGTTGAAAAAGGGATGGAAGAAATCTTTAAGGTAAAACAAGGGGATACTGAGTTACTCAGGGAATTCGTGGATAGATTTCAACGTCAAAGGATGATGCTACTACGAGTACTTGATAATTGGGCAGCTATGACATTCGTAAGCAATTCCAATGAAAAGAGTTCAGAAGCCACGAGAAGACTTATGGAAAGTTTGCGAGAATTTATGTGATGACCCAAAAGGTCATCTTATATAATTTAAGTTATATCTGTGTTCTGAGGTTTCGAGAGCCTCCGTTACCCTCACCTCGATATGTGTGCGCAGCCCGGACGTGTAGCCGGGAAGCTTATATGTGAAAAAACTGACAAAAGAATGAGTTTTGATAATTAATAAATTAATATAGTTGACTTTGGTCAACATTTCTGGTAAACGGACCTGGAACCGTGATTCGACGGTCCCGGAGGGTCCGTAGGAAAATATGGGACTTGGGCGTATGCCCGGAATCGAATTCCGAGGTCCCAAGCCCGAGAAATGAATTTTTAAAGAAAATTATTTTTTAAAAATAATAAAGGATTTTGAAAAGAATAATTATGTGAAAACCGTGTTACCGGGACCGTATTATGGTTCCGGATCCCGGAACAGGTTTATTATATATTATTTGTCCTACCCGTGGAACTTGGTGTGAAACGGGCGTGAATTGAGTAGTTTCGGATCAAAAAATGAGACTTTGAGGTTTTAAAGAATTTGAAATGTGGCTTGGAAAGTGGTGTTATGTTCCCGTGGTCCGAATGAGATTCCGAGATCGGGAATAGTTCGGTGGTGTCGCTTATAACTTATCTGTAAAGTTTGAAGTCGTTCTGAGCAGTTTAGGCTGGTTCCGCGTATTGAAGTGAATTCTAGAATCTTAAAGTTCTTAAGTTTGATTAATTGGATTAGAGGTTTAATTCGATGTTTTTGTTGATATTCTTATGATTTAAAATCTTGAACAAGTTCGTATGATGTTTTGGGAGTCATGTGTGTTTTTGGTTTTGAGCCCCGAGGGCTCGGGTTAGTTTCGGGTATCTAACGGGGTGAGAAAACTTAGGAAAATCTGGTTTTTGTTAGTTTTCTGGTGTCAGGCCTTTTCTTCAGTGCGATCGCAGATGCATATCCGCGATCGCACAACATTAGGTTGGTAGGGGCAAAAGTTTACTCTATGCGATTGCATTGAGTTGTCCGCGATCGCATAGCTTCGTGCCTGGGGGGTAGTCTGTTACACTATGCGATCGCATAGCATGCCCCGCGATCGCATAGTGTATTAGGTGGGTAAGGGTAGCTGGAGGAAAATACTCAGTGTGATCGCATACATAGACCCGCGATCGCAGAGCTTGTCAGTCACTCCTCTGTGCGATCGCATTCCTATCTCCGCGATCGCATAGGCTAATTTTGCCCAGTTATTTTATTAACTCCAAAACAGACTTCATTACGGGATTTCACCCTTTCTCACTTCCTCCTTCTTCCCCAAAACCTCCATAGACGAAATTCAAGCCCTCCAACCTCCATAGCTCCATAGGTAAGTGTTCTTAACATCATTTTCCCTTACTTTCATCAATTAATCACTAGATTCTAGGC
>ML247933.1:464-32618 GCA_005239495.1 Nicotiana undulata
GAACAATTCAAGTACGAGAAGGAATTTTAACCACCTTCATTTAGCTCAACAGCTCGTTATCTCATTTACTCTTAATCAATTATACAAGGAGTAACACAATTACTCAATTGATGAAGTTCATATTTCTTATCTGAACATTATGTACATTTAATTCGCAGCTATCATAGCTCAATTTCATCAAATATCAGTAATAACTCGTACAAAACATCAGATAATATCAAACAAACAGTTAGAACATGCTCGTGGGTTCTACGGCTACCCGATATACAGTATAGATGCCACGTACGGACTCTCGCCACGTGGTACGTATGTAGCCCCCTCAACGAGCACAATTAGCAATCAAGAGCCTAGGGGACATTTCCCCCTTACAAAGTTTGGAAAGGAGACTCACCTGGACAAGTGCACGGACCAATCAACACGACGCACGAATCCTACGAATTACCCTCGATGGCTTGCAACAAGCCAAAAACACATAATTATATCAATTTAGGAAGATTCGAGGAGGATTTATCAAATATTTCCTTAAAAACGTATTCTTGACGTACTTTGGAAATTCAACTCCGAGCCTCGGCGTCCGGAAAATTATAATTCTTGAAGAAACGCGCTATACGTCGCCTAAGGATCAAGATTAACTCAATTAATCATCCCTCAATGGCCCAAAAATCAGAATTCACATTTTCATCAAACCCCTCTTTCTTCCCCCAACAATTTCTTATGAATTTCAATGAATTAGGAAGAGAAAATTCTCAAAGAACGAAAGAAATTGACATGCGGAGGGTTAAGGATTACTTACCTGAGGTAATTGGGCTGAAACAGTCGTTCTGGAGCTCTTGGGGTCGTTAACAATGGAGGAAAAATTGATTTATGGATAAAAATTCACGAAGTGGGCTATTTATAGGTCTGCCCAGCAGTATCCGCACCTGCGACCTTTGGATCGCAGGTGCGGACTCGCACCTGCGGGAAATTGGTCGCTGCTGCGGAAAAAGGCCTGGGCACTAGGGGGAATTCTCGCACCTGCGGACTTTGGATCACAGGTGCGGACTCGCACCTGCGGGAAATTGGTCGCTGCTGCGGAAAAAGGCCTGGGCACTAGGGGGAATTCTCGCACCTGCGGACTTTGGATCACAGGTGCGGACTCGCACCTGCGGGAAATTGGCCGCACCTGCGATGTCCTGGGCCCTGCGGATTGCTCGGGCCTGCGGAGTCTGGTCCGCTCCTGCAGAGCCACTCCTGTGGAGAAAAGGCCGCTCCTGCAGAAGCAGCCGCGCCTGTAATTGATTTTCCGCTGGTGCGAACCTCGCGCCTGCGGCTCATGGACCGCAGGTGCGGTCACACCAGCAAATTCCCACCAGCAGTTCTATTGCTGGTTTTTGACCCCATTCGGGGTCCGGGAGACCCTTGGCCCACCCGAGCCCTCGACAAATTATACCAACGAGTCCCAAATCACATGAAGGACTCGCTCGATCTCCAAGAACACTAAAAACATCATTTAAACCAAGAATCACTCTCCAAAACCCCTTAGATCAAACTTAGGATTTCAAGAAAAATCAAATGGCTCATCAATACGCCGAACGGGTCTGTACTGCTCGGAATGATCCCAAATTTTGCGGACAAGTCATAAATGACTATACTAAACTATTGCTAGTTCTGGAATTCCATTCGGGCCATGATA
The DNA here is from genome assembly GCA_005239495.1 of Nicotiana undulata. NCBI lineage: Eukaryota > Viridiplantae > Streptophyta > Magnoliopsida > Solanales > Solanaceae > Nicotiana > Nicotiana undulata. The sequence goes on from ML247933.1 coordinate 2,137, forward strand.
TCACGAGGTCCAATTCCAGGTTGAATTCCAAATCACATGATATCCTGAATTCCAATTAAGGTGCCGAAATACTCCCGGGTCATCAGAAACCCGAGGCGAATACACTCCCAAGTCCGAAATCATCATCCGGAGATGCTGGAGCTGTCAGAACTCGATTCTGAGGTCGTTTGCTCAAAATGCTGCTTGGAACCAAAATTAGCCAAATAGGCTAGCCTTCAGGAACCAAGTGTTCCTGAACTGGCCAAATCACTTCTGAATCTCGAACTACCTGCCCACACAAGTCATAAGGCACGAGTAGTCACTATGGAAAGAGTCATTCACGGGAACGGAGTCCCAACACACAAAACGACCGGCTGGGTCGTTACATATTTTTCTGAAATGTCCTTAATATTTAAACTAAAAAATTAAAATCCGGGACCTAAGTATATGCATCTTTAATAGAAGAACAGTTAACTAAAATAAGTTTACAGATTTCTAGGACTATTTTTCTGACATATCCTTATTATTTAAACTAAAAAACTAAAATCCATGACCTAATTAGATGCATCTTTAATAGAAGCACAATTAACTAAAATTAACTTACAAATTCTCAGGAATATTTTTCGGAAATGTCCTTAATATTTATACTAAAAAGCTAAAATTCAGGACCTAATTAGATTCATCTTTTATAGAAGCACAATTAACTAAAAATTCCTAAACACAATTAGCTTACAAATTCTTAGGACTATTTTTCTGAAATGTCCTTACATAATCAAATATATTGATTGAACCACAAACACATTTCAATACTAAAAAGTTCTCAATAACTTTCTCACAAAAAAATGGCTCCATATTCCTCACCGAATCAAGTTATAATCATTATTTTCGACATTTCACACATACTTGATGACAAACACAACATTGATCACGATTAGAGATATACAAAAAGAAAAATGCATAAAAGCAAAATAAAAAACATATCAGTTCGCTGGTTCGATGCAGAGAAGATGACAAAGGAGAAGAGATTAACTTGAACAAAGTACACCAAGAGAATTGTTGTGGGCTAGGCAGGAACAAAATCGAACAAAGAGTTGCATGCAAGGAACGATATTGAGGGAGCAAAATTTTGGCTCTCAAATTAAATCCACAGAAGTGTATAAAGGAGGGGTTTGGGAATAAAAGAAATAGAAGAAAGGGTAAAATTGTATTTTCATATTAATTTTAAAAATAGTGGCTATTTTTGCTCAACATTATAATTGGTGGATAAAAAATAAACACCACCTTATTTAGTGGCTACCACACGCCAATTTTACTAAAAATGGCACGGGCTATCCAGTTTTCGGACTGGTCATTCAAATATTGCCAGCGTTTGCCAACTCATCGGAAAATAACCACTATTTTGCTGCAACAGAGACAGGTCCAGCATAATATACTGGAGTTCGGTGCACCTGTGTATGAACTTCCAACATATTATGCTGGAACTCCAATACGCGAAAAGTTCCAGTATAATATACTGGAGATTCAAGCACTTGTGTATGAACCTCATACGTACACGTATTCACATAAAAGAACCCATATTTTGTTCAAGAAGACATTTTTCCCATAGAAGTGATACAATTCTCCTTAATCAAACATGAAGATAATATTTAGAATATATTTCTGGAAATTCGTTTGTCAAATTTTAACAGTATTCAATAAGTAACCTTGCCAGGAACACCATGATCCACGGGGGAAATCAATCCTATTTCCTAATAATTAAGAAGATACTCTCTAACCCTTTTAGGAAAATAGATTACCAATTTATTAGTATTATCAGTTTAATATCATGACAGGATCGCATATACAACACGTAAGGCATGCTAGTGGGTCCTAGACTATCCGGACATGGCATAACAGTAACTACGCACGGACTCCCGTCACCTCGTGCGTACGTAGCCCCCGCAAATAAATTTTATATTTTTATTGAGTTCACCTAGGGGGACAATTCCCCCTCACAAAGTTAGAAAGGAGACTTACCTCACTCCGAAATTTCATAAACGGCCTCCAAGCCTTCCCGACGACTCTAATCGATGCACAACGCTCCAAAACTACCCAAATGATGATAAACCAATGCAAATATACTCAGTTGTTTGCTAAAAATTCAGATTATATAATTTTCCAACTCTGCTTAGTGAAATGACCAAAATTCCCTTGGGCCCACGTGTCCGGATGCCGAAATTTCTCGAAGATAAACTCTACTCATAGCTTTACTAGCTCAAATATACAATTTACTCCTAATTTCATGCTCAAATTCGTGGTTAAATCCAATTTATCAAGTTTCTAGGTTTTCTCCAAAATTCCCGAATTTTCCACCAATTTCATGTTCAAATCCATGTAATAATCTTGTATTTTACTTAAAACATGAAAAAGTTACTTACCTTGTGATTCATGACGAAAATCTTCCCTTGAGGCTCCTCCAAAATCGCCCAAACCAAAGAAGAAGTGAAGAAATGACCAACAAATCTCAGTTTTAAAATATTCTGCCCAGATCGTTTTCCGCACCTGCGATTCCGCAGGTGCGTCCAAACCTCCGCACCTGCGGTTCTCCTCAGCTCGAGCAAAGTCCGCACCTGCGACCCATAACCCGCACATGCGACCTCGCAGGTGCGGAAATACCATCGCACCTGCGCTCCCAGCCGGACCCCCAAATTCTTCGCACCTGCGGCCAAAGCCTCGCAGGTGCGGTCGCACCAGACACCAGCAGCCTTCAGCCCTTTTTCCAATTTCAACTTTGATCCGTTAGCCACCCGGGGTCCACCCGAGGCCTCCGGGACCCCGTCCAATTACACCAACCTATCCCAAAACATAACACGGACTTGCTTGAAGCCTCAAATCACATCAAACAACATCGAAACGACGAATCGCTCTCCAATCCAAATCTTTAAGACTTAAGAAATTTCAACTTCCACATCCGATGCCGAAACCTGTCAAATCACATCCGATTAACCCCAAATTTTGCACGCAAGTCATATCCGACATTACGGACCTGCTCCAACTTCCGGAATCACATTCTGACCTCGATTTCAAATTTTCCACTTCCGGTCGGATTCTTAAAAAACCTTCAATTATCTATCTTTAGCCAAATGACTTTCAAACAACCTACGGACATCCGAATTCACTTCCGATTGCGCTCCCAACTCTAGAATCACCATACGAAGCTATTCCTAGACTCGGAATCCCAAACGGACATCAATATCTCTAAAATGCTCTTTAAGCCAAACTTAGGAATTTTCTTCAAAATGCTGACTTCCACAATATACGCCGAAACACTCTCGGGTTATCCAAAACCCGGTCCGGACATACGCCCAAGTCCCAAATCATAATACGAACCTGCTGGAACTTTCAGATCCTGATTCCGAGGTCGTTCACTCCAAATTCCATTCTGAGTCGATTCTTCCAACTTAAGGCTTCTGAAATAAATATTTTCCTTTCAATTCAACTCCGATCTTCCTGAAATTCAATTCCGACCATACGCACAAGTCAATATACCTTAAATGAAGTTGTTCATGACTTCCAACCGCTGAATGACACGCTAGAGCTCAAAACGACCGGTCGGGTCGTTACAATCCACCCTTATCACACCAATTATCCACCCTTATCACACCAGGTATCCACCCTTATCACACCAACACCTTATCACACCAATATTTGATTCAAAAATTTCAAACAGAAAACAGTATAGCCCGTAAGCTTTAAACAACAACATTCCACAATAATATCAGCCCGAATATATGTAATCATCGTTACACCGTCAACCAAACTCAATCTTTACGTACCATGATAAGATTAAGAGAACAACCAACACTTTCAACACACTTACAAAAACAAATGTAAATAATCAAAAGAAACCAACATGAATATATATATATATATATATATATATATATATATATATATATATATATATATTTCCAAAAATAGTGCCAAATTGCTCAACCTCTTGATATCACAAAGGGACCAATTAATCACCCCGTACTCTTCCAAAATAATCACAATAATATTTAACAACAAAATAACAAGTCAACTAGTCATAGAAACAATAGAGAACATAGAGCAATTAAGACGAACATCAATTAAGTTGGGAACGGAGAAAGGGATCATGTTTATCAGGCAAATTGGGTGGTGCATAGATCCTCGTCACCTCACCTATACACCACGCCCATGCATTTCACATAGCAAACAAGTGGGGATTCTTATTCCCTCAAGTCAAAGTTAGACCAAACACTTACCGCAATTTCGCAGGCCACTCACTGCTCAATTACTGCTTTTCCTTTTGAATTCACCTCTAACTTGCTCGAATCTAATCATAATTTACTCAATATCATCAATTAATGCTAAAGGAACTAACTTTATTGAAAAATATGATTTTTCCTAAGTTTTCTAAAACAAAGAGTGAAAACCCGACCCTGGGCCCGCTTGGTCTAAACTCGGGGTTCGAACCAAATTATGTTTACCCATTCACCCACGAACCCAAATATACAATTAGTTACGAAATCCGACCTCAATTTGAGGTAAAGATTTGATTTTTACAAAATTTCTTAATTCTACCCGAACCCTCAATTTTTACCATGAAAATTCTTAGTTTTGCATTAAAAGTGATGAAAAATAGTAAGGAATTGAAAGAACAAAATTTAGATTTGATTACCTATGTCTTGGGGATGATAATTGGTGAAGAAAATCGCTCATAGGGCTGCGGGGTTCGAAAAATATGAAGAAAAAGGATGTTGCCCGAGTTGGTGTTTTAATAGGTTCTGGTTGCTGTAAAAAAAATTAATTTTTTTTTAAAGCGTGGAGCACCAGTGCTCCAAAAACTGTTGTGACAGAAGATTTTTTTTTTACAAGTTAAAAACATCCCGAAGCCTACCCGAAACTCACCCGAGCCCTCGGGGCTCTAAACCAAACATGCACACAGGTCTAAAAACATCATACGGACTTGCTCGTGCAATCAAATCATGAAAAGAATATGTAAAACTATGAATTTAACCTCAAAACTCATCATTTTTTTCAATAACACTTAACTTTCACTATTTCTCAACCGGACGTCCGAATCACGTCAAATAAACTTCGATTCTCACCAAATTTCACAAATAGTATTCAAATACTATAACAAATGTGTACCGGGCTCGGGAACCAAAATATGGTCCCGATACCAATGGTTTCAAACGTTGATTCTTTTCTTTATTTCATTAATAATTCAGCAAAATAATTTCTTTCAAAAATTGATTTCTATGGCTTGGGACCTCGAAATTTATTTCCGGGCATACGCCCAAGTCCCATATTTTACTGCGAACCTCCCGGGATTGTCGGAACACGGATCCAGGTCCGTTTACTCATAATGTTGACCAAAGTCAACTAAAGCCAAACTTTAACTATAAAAATTATTATTCTTATATTTTCACCTGAAAGCTTTCTGGTTTCACGCCCGGACTGCGCATGCAAATCGAGGTAGTTAAAATTAATCTTTTTATGATTAATAAACCTAGAACAGAGTCTAAATTCAATAAATGACCCCTTGGGTCATCATAGAAATCAAGCAAGGAAGTGAAACCTCAATAACATCTCCCGCGACACGCGAAGAAATGCTAGAAAGCAGAAGTGCCTGCAATTCAAAATGACGTTTTTGACAAAATGCCGAATTGGCTTAACTATCAGCTACTGAATAAGCTTCATCGCTCTGTGAAACTAGAATTGTCAATACGATAAGTTCATGGCTCTATGTTCCTAAAAATTTAACTTGTAGACCCGTTTGAACAAATCTTGAATTGAAGTTAAAAGAAAATATTCAACGTTGAAGATGGAAAAGAGAAGAATTTTGTCACAGTTGTACCTGAATTTAGATAGTGTATATTAAAGTTGAAGATTTGTGAGTGAAAGTTAAAGTTTTGAATAACCACTTAAAATTGTCAGAATTTGAATATCGATTGTGGATGGTGATTTATTGTAGTCTTTCATAATTCTCGCCTTATAAGCTAGCTTTTGAGATTAAGTCATGCATAAGCCCATTTTCTTATCATTGTATTTGAGTCAAATTCATCAAGATTCTTGATTTACTCTATGATGGACCTATATATTGTATTGTACACGCTCCAATTGGCTTCAACTTAAAATAATTATTTAACTCAAGATTCGAATCCTAAACAGAAAAGCTCAAATATATTGAAAGCAAGTAGTGAGACAACAACTACTTGAAAAAACTTGCAATTGAAGTTAAATACATTTGTTTCTCAATAAATCAAGGAAGATCCCTCAACTATACCCGAACATGCAGTTGACTTATTTTCCTCAACTATACACCAACATGCTTTATTTCTAAATCTTTTATCTAAAATTTAAGAAATTTCCGTTGAAAAAATGAAGACCGTCTATAAGTAGCAAAACACATATAAGGATACAATAGCATATTCCCTCGATGAATGTGAGACATTAATTGTTTATCCGTAAAACGGTATAGTTGAATTTGTAACGTGGTTTATAGACACGTGAATTAACTTAATCAAAAAATATGAAATATATAAGAATAGAGACAAGATTATAAATAGGTGGGATGGCTTCCTGGCCACTTAAACTTGTAGGGCATTCCGATACATGAACTTTAAACTATCTCATTTGAACACTCGAACTCATTATTCTCTTAACTAATAAACATATTTGACCATTGAACATGTCCATGTGACTTCAGTTGGTCCTAATCAGCCTGATGCGTGAGGAACATGACACACAATAGCGTGAAAGCCCTCTTCCCAACGCCCAACGGTCCAAAATGGGTTGTATTTAAGTGGGTTCTTATTCATTCCTTGTAAAATACATTATTCCTCTATTATATAGAATCTGAAAATCCATTCCTCCTTTTTTTTTTAAAATCTGAAGCTCCGTCTAAAAAAAATTCTTCTCGAGACCGTAATAATGATACAATGTCCTATATTTTGTCATTGTCGAGTTGAAGCTACGTTTTGCATCACTTGGAAGCCAACAAATCCAAGAAGAATGTTTTATAGGTGCTCAAATTATGGTCGAAACAATTATTTTAATAATTTTAGGTGGTTTGACACACCTTCTAGATCACTACAAACAAGTAATTTCAGAGCTGTTATCAAAAATTAGAGAGAGAAAGATCGACTACGGCGTAGGAAGATGGTGAAGATCATTGTAACTTCAGTTATTGTATTAGCACTAATCATTGTAATTTCCTTCTATCTAGTTAGCACTAATCATTGTAGTATTCTTCATAAACCTATGTACAATTAAAATGAAAAAATATATGATGATTTTTTGTGGAATGAAAAGCAATGTTTGACATAAACAAGCATACATTAAACAACCAAGTTCGATCAGCCTTCTTGGTTGACAAAATTGGCTACTGAAGTTGTCTAGTAGCAGAAACAGTTTAACCATTGTGCCAAAATAAAATCCATACTTAAACATCCATAGTTAGCCTACAAATTAAGTTCTGCAACTAATAGACTTAAGCTATCACAAAAAAACATTCAACAGATCATTATGGTTGAGAGTCGTTGATGTTTTGTTGAGATTGACTCAAGTTGGGACATGGAGACCGGCATGGTTGAGATGACGAATGGACTTGAGATTGGCGAAGGCTTGCTTGAGTTTGTCTTCTCCTCAGCTGTTGTTGAAGTTTCCTTTATGATATTGCATTTCTTCCTGGCCACCTTAGTCCAAGTGCACTGTATCCGAGATCAATATTGGTTTGCCCAGCATCCACTATTTTTGTAGGACCATAAAGTACCATATCTCTTGATCCACACTGCATAGAAAGTCAAATTAGCACCCAAACTACTAATCTCTAAATAAAACTCCAGATCCAAATCACTTACCCTTTCTATCATTGTCCCTGAATCAATAAACAAGATACCAATCCAGCAGTTCTTGGTGTTCCTCGAAGTCCAATAGCTCTTGGCCTTCCTCTAATACTAGATAGAATATACTCACAAGTTCTTGATCTCAACTCGTAGTACCCTAATATATATATAAAGTACTACTCCCTCCGTTCCAAATTATGTGAACCTGTTTGACTGAGCATGGAGTTTAATAAAAAAATGAAGACTTTTGGAATTTGTGGCCCAAAACAAGTCAAAAAGAGGTCCAGAATATTTGTGTGGTTATAAAAGCTTCTCATTAAGGGTAGAATTGTAAGTTTAAGCCAAATTATTTTCAAATTTAAAAAGGGGGCATTCTTTTTTTAATGGACCAAAAAGGAAATAGGTTCACATAAACTGGAAGGGAGGGAGTATATAATAATGTAAAAATGATGGTTGAGTTACACCTTAACTAAAGTAAAAATTGCATACTTACAAATGCATTTTCAATAGCTGGTGGTTGAGTATTTCTGGTACCAACAATTCCAGATCAACCTGAGATGGTTGAGTATTCCTAGTACCATCAATTCTATATCCATTTGCAGCAGCTGATGATTGAGTTGTTCTTTGAGTAGCTTGAGTAGCCTGAGTATTTCTGGTACCAGAACCACTTGCAACAGTTGATGGTTGAGTTATTCTTTGAGTAGCATTAGAAATTATGGTACCAGCAGTTCCAGATCTTGTCCTTTCTGAAATTTTCAAAAACAAAAATGAATTATAGAAACAAACAAAATACAAGTCAGAAACATAAAACAAATGAATGTATTATTTGATCATTTACCAGGAAAGGACACCCCTTCTTGTTATGACCTATTGTCTTACGATGAGAGAAGGTATTGGTGTCCCTTTCCTTGTTCCTTTACAAAACTTCTTTTAAGTTCATATTGAGCTTTTTTTCTATTTTTCTTTGGTCTATCAGGCATCTTAGTAATTACAGGAGGCTGGCAAGTGGGATTCTGAGTTGATGGCCACATCTCCATGTTGGTTACAGGCTGTATGTAACAACTAAAAGCCTTCATGTATGTTTCTTTCATTTACCGGTGAACAACATATCCAGCAGGCTCAAATCTGCTAAAAACATTACACGTATTGCACGTGAGCATGGTTTTCCTTTGAGGTGCCATGATCTACATGTGCACGTATTGTTGACAAAGTCAACAATATTTTTTGAGAATATAAGCTCCGTTAGGTGGCATAAGGCCTTGACCAACTTCATATTATGTATATTGATTTTTGTGTGTGGTTGAATTCAGTTACCGGATGATTCGGAGCCAAATCGGAAGAAGGATTCAAGTTTTGGAAGCTTAAGCGGTAAGAGTTGACCAGAATTTGACTTTTGTATAAACGGCTCCAGAATGGGTTTTAGATGATTTCAACAGCTTTGTATGGTGATTTTGGACATAGGCGTGTGTTCGAAATTGGATTTGGAGGTCCGTAGGATGATTTGAAGCATTTCGGCAGAAGTTGGAAAAGTTGAGGTTTGGAAGGTGGAGAGGTTTGACCAATAGGTTCGAGCGGGTCTATGTTAGGTTATTGAACTTATTGGTATGTTCGTACGGGGTCCCCAGGGGCTCCGGTGAGTTTCAGATAGGTTTGTGTGTGTTGCGCTCGTTTTTTATGTTTCGGCGTCGTTTCTTCAAGCATAAATAAATGAGATTCAATTTCTGTTTTGATTGAAGCATTAGATCCGTATCGTAATGATGGAGCTATAGCAAAAACAATTGTTAAATTTGGACATCGTATGAGAAAGTTATGCTCATTTTAGTGTCGGAGAAGAGAGCTAGTGTTGGTGTGTCACACCCCTTTTTTTTCAAAAAACTTCACTTAATCCTCTTAAAAATAATAAGAATATTTAGTAAAGTTCAAAAAGGATTTTCAGTTTTGAAAGTGACAAAAGATTGTGTTTTAAAACAATTTTCAGAGTCGTCACCTGCCATTGATTTCGGTGTGCCAGGTCACTGCTTTTAAAAAAAATGACAATTTCCTTTCAAAACACATTTGAGTCTTAAATTAAGTCTGCACCATAGATTCGGGTGAGGAGGTTCATTTGACTCGGGAAAAAGGTGTTAGGCATTCCCCGAGTCCCGTGAAAATCACGGTTGCGTACTCGATCAAGTTGCCTTTAAAGAATATTCAAATTGAGGTACAAAAACACAAAAGGAAAAATAAACACACAAGAGGCTCGAGGTCGTCCCCACCTAATAAAAGAAAAATAAAAATGAAACTATAAATAAAAATACTACAAGTTCTACTTTTGGTCTCCAAATACAGATACTACGGGGCATACCCCGGATAAAAGATATATACAAAGTCTTCGGGGCATTCCCCAGATAAATTTAACTAAAGGGACGACGTCTCACCTCGAATAAAAATGAAATAAAAGACCTAAGGTTTTCCTATCCAAGTGTGGTCGGACTAAGCATGCTACTAACGGTCAGGCGGGTCTAGCTAAGTAAATAAAAAGTAACAAAAATGATACGAAGCTCCAGTTGTTATGACTTTTCAATTGCCTGCCATGACAATTTGTCTCAGGAAGTCCAAATGTATTTGTGCTTTTTAAATCACAAAACACTACTACCAACTGATTATTTTAGTAACCCGACCCAAATTATCGAATCTTTCTTCTTTCTCGATTCCTAATCTCCTAATTTTACTGTTCGCTCCAATTCGAACACTGCCAGAAAGTATAGTAGAAATTCCACACACACTCATTTAAACATTCTTTTCAATCGAAGTCCAAACAAATATAAACGAAAAAAATTATCAACTCATTTCAACAGAATCACACAACCACACAAAGATAGAAAAATCAAAAAATCCAAAAGAGGAAGCGAGAAACAGACCTTGAAAAAGAAGAGATTTCCAAAACAATACTATTCAAACAAAAAATTGACCGGGAACCTTGGTACGACGACGGAACCTCGAACGAAAACTCTTCAACTTGCGTGACGAAGAACTCTCTGTCGGTGTTTCTCTGTTCCATTTACTGTGTCTGTGTGTGCACGAGTGTGGTCATTTCCGGCGGGCTTGAAGTGGCCGGTGGCGGCAGTCGTGAGAGGAGGAGTGTGTGCGACGGCAAATATTTTTGTGTTCAGACGAGGGTAGACGGCTTGAGTAGGTTGAGGGTGTTAGGGCGACGACTGGGCGGTTGTTTGGTTGGTTGGCGGCGAGAGAGGGGGTGAAATGACGGTTGTTTGCTTGAGGTGAGCGGCTAGGGTTAAAGGAGAGAGAACAGCGACAGAGTGTGCTCGCCGAATTCCGGCGGCAAAGCTGGCGGCGGCCGTTTTTGGTGTGAAGAAGGAGAAGCCCTTCAGGCGCTGTCTTTTGGGTGTGTGGAGGGTGTGTGACGACGGGGAAATGGGGGTTGGGGGCTGGCGGCGCTCGGCAGAAAACAAATTCGGAGGGGGTCTGTTCTTGTTGTTTTGTTTTGAGAGAATCAAGAACAGGGGCGGCTAGGGTTCTAAGGTTGAGGGAGGTTGGAGATGCTTCCCTTCGATGAGGGACGGCTGTCCACCGACGGATTTCCGGCGGGTTTGAGAGGTGTGGGAGGCGGCTGGCTTGGTGTGGTGCCGCTGGAAATGGGGGAGGCGGCTGCTAGGTGGGGTTAGGGAGTGTCTTCTAGGGTTTTTGGTGTAAAAAGAGGTTGAAGGAGATCCCGCCCTTTTTTCCTTAGGGAATTTTTTATTAGGTCTTAAGTGCTGATGGATGTAAGGTTATGGGCTTAGGGATCATGGGCTTGGTCCTAATTGGGTCAAAATTTGGCCAAATTTACCTTTAAAGTGGCCCTTTAACTTTACTAGACTAAAAATATTAATTCCTAATATAATAACTATAAAATTATGAAATCATTCCTAATTAATTAAAACAAACTACCTTATGACATGAAATAATGTTTTTGATATTTTCAAAGATTATACTAAAATGAAAAATGGATTAACAAATAATATCTTTTTTTTAAATACCTAATACCTAAATTAAATAGAAAAATATGAAACTATTTTTGTAATTTTCAATTTTTGTGATAAAATAAAGTAAAAGAGTTAAAACTAGTTAAAATAACGATATTAGGCCTAAACTAAATATTTAGACGCTAAAATGTGTGAAATCTTGGAGAGGGTCAAAAATTACATGTCTACGGCTGCCCCTCTTTGACTGGAAACACGAAGAGTTTTCAGACAAAGAACGACTAGACAGGTTTTTGACCCGACCCTTATTTAGAGAGACCAAAAACTAAGAGAATGTGACTGAGCCCTGGTATCTGAGCTGCCTACATATCCTTGGCTATAAAGGAATCAGGCCACGTGTAGTTCAGATGTAGGAAGAGTGATGGAGTATACCGAGGTGGAGAGCCAATTGAGGTGCCATCGAGGTTCCGGTCTGCGGTTCCCGCCGTTACATCAAAGATAAAAGGAAAAATTACAGCAAAATAAAGAAAAATACAAGATCCTATCTACTTCTTGTCTCGAATCTTCCTTGAATTTCTACTTGATCCTTCAACACGAAACTGAAAATTCACCCTATTCTTCAGGTTTGAATTTGAAGAAAACTGGAAGTTGACCCTATTTCTTCAGGCGGGCACCCTGCTTCCTGCACTTGAAATAAACTTGAACTTGGAGTAGACTTGAGCTCACAAACCTTGTCCTTCAAGCGGCTCGTGCTACTTCTGATTTCACTTAAAGACTGGAGGTTGACCCTATTCTTCAGGCGGGTTCCTGTTGCTTCTGACTTAAACTTGAAACTGAAACTTGACCCTGTTCTTCAGGCGGGATTCTCCTGATGCTTCTCTAACATGAACTTGAAAACTGAATGATGACCCCGTTCTTCAGGCGGGCTCCTGATGTCTCTATGTCTTGAACTTGTAAACTAAAAGTTGACCTTGTTCTTCAGGCGGGATTCTCTTTATGCTTCTTGAGCTTGGAAATTGAAAGTTGACCTTGTTCTTCAGGCGGGTCTCCTGGTGCCACTCTGACTTGAAATTGTAAACTGACAGTTGACCCTGTTCTTCAGGCGGGATTCTCCTGATGCCTCTTGAACTCGAAATCGAAAACTGAACACCGACCCTGTTCTTCAGGCGGGATTCTCATGATGCCTCTTGAACTTGAAATTGAAAGTTGAACACTGGCCATGTTCTTCAGGCGGTCTCCTGATGCCTCTCTGACTTGAAATTGTAAACTGAAAGTTGACCCTATTCTTCAGGCGGGGTTCTCCTGATGCTTCTTGAACTTGGAAAGTGAAAATTGACCCTGTTCTTCGGGCGGGCTCCTGATGCCTCTTGAACTTGAAATTGAAAAGTGAACACTGACCCTGGTCTTCAGGCGGGCTCCTGATGCCTCTTGAATTTGAACTTGAAATTGACCATGTTCTCTAGGTGGGTGCCTGCAATCACAACAAAACAGACAAAACAAAGAAAATTTTCTGCCCTGGTTTGTACCAAGAACATTCGTGAGTGTTAATTGAATCTCATTTTCTAGGTGGGTCCTGAAAACTTAAATCAAATCTCATTATCCAGGAGGGTCCTGAGAAATTAAAACTAGTCTTTGAAAATTTGAAATTAAAATCCCATTATCCAACAGGGTCCTGAAAACTTGAAAACTAAATCCCATTATCTCGGAGGGTCCTGAGAACTTAAAAGTAAATCCTTGAAAGATTGAAATCAAATCCCATTATCCAGGAGGGTCCTGAAAACTGAAAATGAACTTACCTGAGCTATGCTCTCTTTATGGAAGGTCCTTGCAAATTGGAAAAAATTCCTTGACCTTAAGCCATATTTCCCTTATGGAGGACCCCTACAGATCGAACAAATTTTCTTGCCCCTGTCTCAAACAAATGAAATCTTGTTAGTTAGAAAACTTGGTGGTTAGCTCGTGGCATTATTGTTGAAGGTGTCCTCTTCTGTCACTATCATGCTTCGTTCTGATTAAACTATAAACTGAGTCTGACTAACTAAAAACTGACCATGTTCTCCAGGCGGGACCCCTGAACTCAAAGAAAAACTAGAGATTAAAACTTAAGGAAACTAACAATTGACCATATTCTCCAGGCGGGACCCCTGAACTCAAAGAAAAACTAGAGATTAAAACTTAAGGAAACTAACAATTGACCATATTCTCCAGGCGGGACCCCTGAACTTAAGAAAACTAAAGACTAACAACTGGTGTAAACTAAAACTGACCCTATTCTCCAGGAGGGACTCCTGAACTTAAGGAAAACTAAAACTAACATCTTAAGAAAAATTAAAAACTGGCCCTATTTTCCAGGCGGGACCCCTGAATTCAAGAAAAACAAAAGATTAACAACTTAAGAAATCTATGACATGACCCTATTCTTCAGGGGGACCCCTGAACTAAAGTAATGCTAAAGACTTTTACGACTAGGGATACTGCCTAGGAGGTACGGTTCTTCTCAACTAGGGCAAATTCTTGAGAGGTGATGATCTTCTCAACTAGGGGATGCCTAGGAGGTAAAAAAACATTCTCAAACAGCCTTTGTGCTGACAAAATTGGTCATGACACCTGAAAGGTTCAAGCTTCCAAGCTTTGATTTGGACACAATCTTCGTCCCTGTTTCAAACAAGGAAAACTTGTGAGTTTAAAACATGGTGGTTGGTTTGTGGCCTTGACCTTGAGGTCTATTGCTCCTTCACTTGCCGTGATAACTTTGATTTCCACTTGGAAGACCTTGCTTGTTATTGGTTAACCACTTTCTCTGTCAACTTATCAATGAAAACACCTTTGATCCGTTCAAGCCCAATACCTTATACCCGACGCGTTGCTCATGAATTGACATTTACCGAACCTTTGCATTTCACATTAATCCCAAAGCATGCCGATTGTTATCAAATCATTGCGCATATTGTCCTTTCCTAAATTATACCACATTGATGTGCTAGCCAGATGCCGCTCTGTGCAATTGAAAAGCTGGTAACAAATTTTGAAGTCATTTCTCACTTGTTCTGACCAAATTGACTCAAAAAGAGGAACAAAGCAAGAGGAACAAAGTAAGGGACAATGGAAAGAGATGATATCAAACAAGAAAATTACAAAGAAGAAACTTATCACATGTGGACACCAGCTCTAATGACTATGACATGCATTTTTGGATTGAGCAGCCTAATCTGTTAAGCAAGTCTAATGTTCAACTCTTGTTATACCTCTATGACGTGAAACTGGGCTCCAATACTCTGATCATCCTATCTGATTCACGATCCTTATTCGACTTGGAGTGCCCGAAGGGGTTTCACCATCAAGCCTCTCTCATTTTACTCTTTCTCTCAACTTACCGTCGCCTTATGGTGCCCCTAAGGGTTTTCACCAATAAGACTCTCTCATTTTATCATTTTCTCTTTTTGTGCTGAGAACA
Source organism: Nicotiana undulata (assembly GCA_005239495.1). Lineage (NCBI taxonomy): Eukaryota > Viridiplantae > Streptophyta > Magnoliopsida > Solanales > Solanaceae > Nicotiana > Nicotiana undulata. Next base: position 17,388 of record ML247933.1, read on the forward strand.
AGGTATTACCCATGATTCAGGAAAATCATACTTTCACCACACACTTGCTTTGACATCCTCAAAGATTGGTCGGAAGCTTTTTCTTTAGACCGTAATGTAGGCTTTTGGACAGGGTTGGAAAAAAATGGTGGCACAAAGGCTCAAAATAATTTAAGATGTAAGGGTTCAAAATTACAACTTTTGGAATCAGATCTTTTGGCCAAAATTAAAACTTCTGCCCCAATTACTTGGTCTGGGGAATTTTTTTGAACTTTTTTTTCTTTTTGATTTTTTTTGGATTTTTGTTTTAATGTGACCGAACCTCGGAGTGAGGCTGCTTACGTATCCTTAAAAGGAATCAGGTCGAACGTAGTTCCAATATCTTACCTGACTTTTTTTTCATCTTTCTTTCTTTTTCTCTTTTTTTCTTTTCTCTTTTTTTTCTTTTTTTTTCTTCCTTTTCTTCTTTTTTCTTTCTCTTTTATTTTCTTTTTCTTATTTTCTTTTATTTTATAGTTCCTAACTCTACTTCTGATTCTAAAAGAGGGGTATGAAACAAAATAAATTAAGGCTCAAAAGGGGTAGCAAAAGATAAAAGTATTTTGGGTAGCAGAATAAAATGCCTTCGTCATGCCAAACTTTAAAAATTCCAAGTACAAACATGCAATTGAAGATAAGCAAGGAAATCTTATATTGTATCTATTGATGTCATCAACACAAACAGAAAGTGCCAGTGGGAAATACCTTTGTTCCAATTAATAACCCTTTCTAGTTCGAAGCAGACTTGACTCAACCTTATCTGGATGTGGAAGAATGCATTTCAGCACTGACTAATTTACCTCAAACTGCTTGAGAGACATTCCCTTGTTGTATGCTCTCATAAACCTTTTGATTTCCCAGACTAACTGCCTCAGTTCACTCGATTCAAGCTTCAGGTATCTCAGAATGTGTGAATCTTTACTTGTTTCCTCAAATACATCTTTTTATCATACTCAAAACTGTGTTTCATTGCTTCATGGTTAAACTAACTTTCAAGACCAGTCTAAGAATTATGTGTGCATGTCATGTCACTAGAGCCAGCATGAAAATAACTATAAAAGGAAAAGTGGCTTAAACAAAAACTGACTAGAACTAACAGAAACCAGGAGATTGCATTAGACAGACGGTGAAAAGGGTTTGAACAAAACAAGCAAAATAGACATGGGTTACAACCCTGGAACAATCCTAGATAACACTAGACGAGTTACTACAACTACATGAACTAGGCAAAATAAAAAGAAGAAGGGCTTGATTCACAATACAATATCCGGATTACAACCCTGAAATAACCCGGACAACAGAAATGACAACAAAATAAACCACCAGAACTCCTCCCTGGCTAGCCGAGAAAGGAGTGTCTTTCCAATTACCAAGCTCGACATTTTAGCCACTGAGTTGCACATCACAATTACTGGTACCTTCACTAACTTCAATCAAATTGTCTTCACCAAGTGACCCATTGACTCCTTTGAGGTGGTTTTGGGATGTGGAGTGTGAAAAGGTTGTGGGGAGATATCAGCAGCAGTAGGAATCTGGATTTGTGACAGTGGCGAAATGGTGACAAGGCTTTCAGAGTAGTTAGTGGGATACAATGGTGGAGGACACCCACCAATCCAGGCTTGGTATATTTCGGCCATCCGTCCTTTCAACCTTAGGACCTCTTCTTTCAACCCAAATTCCGATTCAACAATATCCTTAGGCGGATTGACAACACCAGTGTCCCAGTCTTTGCTAGACATAGTTACCTTTCTCTTTGACCTTGTGTTGTACGGATGACTCGCTAGAATGCCACAAACTAACCACTTCCTGTTATGATAACAATTAAAGTACCAAAGAGGAGTAAAACGAAGCCAACATGTTAGCGTTAGGTCATTTATCAGATAGAAATATCACATTGCGTGCAATGCACCTAGCAACAATTAACGATTCTAAAATGACTTTGAGGGTCACAAGGCCATTTGGCATCATCCCAATTTTACTCTCCTTGCCCTTTCCTTCTTCATTTCGTCTCTTTTCTTTACGATTATTGCTCTTTCTTGCATCCCGCAGTTTCCTCTCATTTTTCATATCTCACAACTTCTCTCTTTTTTTTTTTCTTTTTTTTTTTCCCAACTTTTAAAAATGATTTGATCGAACCCTATGTAGGTTGCCTACGTATCATGTTCCACATGAATCAGACCAAGTATAGTTCTGAAAAAATGATAGATAAAATAAACTAAAAACAAAATCTTTTGAATTTTTCATTTATAATTAAAAAAAAATTGGTTTTTCAAATACAAAATAGAAAATATGATAACAAAAGACTCGACGAACTCAACTAGACTATGACAGACTTCGACACCACCTAAGAGACTCGATAATACTGTACAAGACTAGAAAATGAAAGACAACATGAATGACAAACTCAAAACATAAAAGTATCCTCAAGCAGCTCTGGAAGGCAACGGCCCTGGCTAGGAAGGTCCTGGGGCGTCTGCCACGCTCAAGCTCTAGTAAAATAATCCATAGCTGAATAGGAAAAATTATACCTAATAGAGTTAGTGACTCAATACACTATGACACCTTCTATTGGATACATGCAAGACGTGATTGGGCTATTTTTGCAAAAGAATCTATATGGCCATGGGTGGATAAAAGTACAAACCCAACAAAATGTGACCTCAAAGGCATGAAAATACCTCACTAAGGCTTATATGACTTCAAACTCCCAACAATTATGCCTCAAAATTAATTTGAAGAAATGACCCATTTTGCAAAAACGATCGAAATGGCCAGAAGTGGCGCTAAAGATGCAAACTCAAAAGGACGGGACTTAAGGTAATATGAGACCTTGTTGTGAATTCAAGATCATAAGACATGGGTCATTGAACCTCCTTTGCGAAAATGACCTATTTGCAAGAATGGTCGATTTGGCCAAAAGTGGCTTGACATGCAAATTCAATATGAATGGACCTTAAAGCTGAAAGGACGCCTTGTTGTGGACTTAGAGCTCCAAGACATGGATAACGAACTATTTTGAGAAAATGGCCCTATTTTGCAAAAAAAGCTGATATGGCTAAATGTGGCTAAACATGCAAGATTTGGCTAAGACCCCGCAAAGTCGAGAACCTAAGACTCACTAAGAATATCGAACCCTATGTGGGCTGCTTACGTATCCCGCACCGAAAGACGAGAATCAGGTTCGCGTAGTTCGGGGAGATTGGATACATAAGAGAATTTAAAAAAACACTAATTTGGAAGAAACATATTTTTTGTCTTTTTTGAAAAATGATGAAACATGTAAAATCTTTTTGAACTTTTTTTTCCTCTTTTTTTCTTATTTTTGGAAAATTATGGGAAAGCGCAAAATCTTTTTGGATTTTTCATTTTCATTTTTATTTTTTTATTTTTGGAAAATGATGGAAAAGTGTAAAAATATTTGGATTTTCTTTTTCTCTCTTTTTATTTTTATTTTTGGAAAATGATGGAAAAGTGTAAAATCTTTTAGGATTTTTCATTTTCATTTTTTTTGTCTTTTTCTTGAAAATGTTGTCAAAGAAAAAATATAACTGAGCCCTACTTGCTTCATTTTTCACTCTTCTTTCCCAAACATCAGTTCGCCAAGTGACCTTTCTACCCTCAAAGATGCAACATGTATCACATAGGGATGATTGAATGTCCTTTTGGGCCATGGGCCCATTTTGACAAAATTTGGATAGGCCTTCTACAAAGGGACACGGTACCTAGGACCGAGCCCTACTAGGTCTAAATGACATGATGCAAATAAAAATTACCTAAAGGCTGACCTACGTTTGGGGTTCACTAACAAGGCAATTCGGGGGAGCGTATGGTCGATGGTGGCTGCTTAAGATTTCCACCCACTCCATACGTCCGACGGCTCCCCCTCCTAAAATAAGGGTGACTCAACAAATAGTCCGTGTACGCGACGCATACTACGGGACTTGTTACAAAAAGAAGACTCATGGTTATGCAAATGATGACAGTTATAAAGCGGTAACACATAAAAAAAAATAAACACATAAACAACTAGCAAAATAATAAAATGAAATAAACAAAAATAAAAAATAAAAAAAGCAAATAAAACACATAAAAACCTCAACCGAATATTCTAAAAGCCAACAAGATCAAGTACTAGCTCGAACATGCTAATCCCCATCAGAGTCGCCAGAGATGTCACACCCCTTTTTTTCCAAAAAACTTCACTTAATCCTCTTAAAAATAATAAGAATATTTAGTAAAGTTCAAAAAGGATTTTCATTTTTGAAAGTGACAAAAGATTGTGTTTTAAAACAATTTTCAGAGTCGTCACCTGCCATTGATTTCGGTGTGCCAGGTCACCGCTTTTAAAAAAAATGACAATTTCCTTTCAAAACACATTTGAGTCTTAAATTAAGTCTGCACCATAGATTCGGGTGAGGAGGTTCATTTGACTCGGGAAAAAGGTGTTAGGCATTCCCCGAGTCCCGTGAAAATCACGGTTGCGTACTCGATCAAGTTGCCTTTAAAGAATATTCAAATTGAGGTACAAAAACACAAAAGGAAAAATAAACACACAAGAGGCTCGAGGTCGTCCCCACCTAATAAAAGAAAAATAAAAATGAAACTATAAATAAAAATACTACAAGTTCTACTTTTGGTCTCCAAATACATATACTACGGGGCATACCCCGGATAAAAGATATATACAAAGTCTTCGGGGCATTCCCCAGATAAATTTAACTAAAGGGACGACGTCTCACCTCGAATAAAAATGAAATAAAAGACCTAAGGTTTGCCTATCCAAGTGTGGTCGGACTAAGCATGCTACTAACGGTCAGGCGGGTCTAGCTAAGTAAATAAAAAGTAACAAAAATGATACGAAGCTCCAGTTGTTATGACTTTTCAATTGCCTGCCATGACAATTTGTCTCAGGAAGTCCAAATGTATTTGTGCTTTTTTAAATCACAAAACAGTACTACCATTTGATTGTTCTAGTAACCCGACCCGAATTATCGAATCTTTCTTCTTTCTCGATTCCTAATCTCCTAATTTTACTGTTCGCTCCAATTCGAACACTGCCGGAAAGTATAGTAGAAATTCCACACACACTCATTTAAACATGCTTTTCAATCGAAGTCCAAACAAATATAAACGAAAAAAATTATCAACTCCTTTCAACAGAATCACACAACCACACAAAGATAGAAAAATCAAAAAATTCAAAAGAGGAAGCGAGAAACAAACCTTGAAAAAGAAGAGATTTCCAAAACAATACTATTCAAACAAAAAATTGACTGGGAACCTCGGTACGGCGACAGAACCTCGAACAAAGACTCTTCAACTTGCGTGATGAAGAACTCTCTGTCTGTGTTCCTCTATTCCTTTTACTGTGTGTGTGTGTGCACGAGTGTGGTCATTTTCGGAGGGCTTGAAGTGGTCGGTGCGGAAGTCATGAGAGGGGGAGTGTGTGCGACGACAGATTTTATTGTGTTTAGATGAGGGTGGACGGCTTGAGTAGGTTGAGGGTGTTAGGGCGACGGCTGGGCAGTTGTTTGGCTGGCAGGCGTCGAGAGGGGGTGAAATGACGGTTGTTTGCTGGTGAGGTAAGCGGTTGGGGTTAAAGGAGAGGAAACGGCGACAGAGTGTGCTCGCCGGATTCCGGCGGCAAAGCTGGCGGCGGTCGTTTTTGGTGTGAAGAAGGAGAAGCCCTTCAGGCGCTGTCTTTTGGGTGTGTGGAGGGTGTGTGACGACGGGGAAATGGGGGCTGGGGCTGGCGGCGCTCGACAGAAAAAAAAACGGAGGGGGTCTGTTCTTGTTGTTTTGTTTTGAGAGAATCAAGAAGAGGGACGGCTGTCCGCCGGAGGATTCCCGGCGGGTTTGAGAGGTGTGGGCGGCGGCTGGTTTGGTGTGGTGCCGCTAGAGATGGGGGAGGCTGCTGCTAGGTGGGGTTAGGGAGTGTCTTCTATGGTTTTTGGTGTGAAAAGAGGTTGAAGAAGATCCCGCCCTTTTTTTCTTAGGGATTTTTTTTATTAGGTCTTAAGTGCTGATGGGTGTAAGGTTATGGGCTTAGGGATCATGCGCTTGGTCTTAATTGGGTCAAATTTTATCCAAATTTACCTTTAAAGTGTCCCTTTAACTCTAATAGACTAAAAATATTAATTCATAAAATAATAACTATAAAATTATGAAATCATTCCTAATTAATTAAAACAAACTACCTTATGACATGAAATAATTTTTATGGTATTTTCAAAGATTATACTAAAATGAAAAATGGATTAACAAATAATATATTTTTAAAAAAAATACCTAATACCTAAATTAAATAGAAAAATATGAAGCTATTTTTGTAATTTTCAATTTTTGTGATAAAATAAAGTAAAAGAGTTAAAACTAGTTAAAATAACGATATTAGGCCTAAACTAAATATTTAAACGCTAAAATGTGTGAAATCTTTGGGAGGGTCAAAAATCACATGTCTACATAGTGCTTCGCATATGCGAAGTTGAGTCTGCATCTGCGGAGCCGCAGGTGCGAAAAATGGTCCGCAAAAGCGGAAATGACAGTTGTAAATGCGCAAGTGCAGATATTTTTGTCGCAAAAGCGAAAATCCCTGAGTATAAAAAATCAGAGTGTGTCATTTTGGTATTTTGAGCATATCTTGAGTTCCATAGCTCCGATTTAGGTGATTTTCGCGGCGTTCTCGTCTGTTCATGAAGGTCAGTATCTAAGTATAATTTTTGTATTTTAATATGATTACAGAAGTTCATATTTTGAATTAATCCATATTTTGATTGGACAATTGAGGGTTTTTATCAAAAACTTTTATAAAGAGAATAATTGGGTTTGAATATCGATTCGGTATCGGATGGACTCGTATTGGAATGGATGTTCGGGTTCGAGGTGCGGGCCTCCGGGTCGACTTTTGGGTCAATTTTTAGGTTTTTGTAAATATTGAAACTTTATGATGCGGAATAGTTTCTTATAAGTTTTATTTGTGCTTTGAAGTTATTTTAGTTGGATTTGAGTCGTCCAGAGGTCTTTTCACCCGGGAAGTTCATCTTAGAGTACCAGTTGTCGTCTTTGAGGTAAGTATACTGCCTAACCTTTTGTAGGGGAACTACCCCTTAGGATTTGAGTCTTCTATGTTGATTGTAGTCTGTGTACGCGAGATGACGAGTGCGTGCTCGAACTTATTTGTGGAAAGTTGGCCTTTTATGGATCTTAGGTCCTTACATTCACTGAGTGTGAATTTGTTCTTGATATGACTGTGTTCCTAATTACTAGATTCATCTCTACCTACTTAAATTTGAATTACTTGCTTTTGGATTCACTCTTATTGCCAATTTGACTCCTAATTGACTTAACTGAAGATTTTGTCTCTTTTACTATCATGTTATCTCTTCATAACTACTTATCTCTATTTGTAATTATCATCATCTCATCACATAATTGTTTAGTCTTAATTGAGGTTATGGTTATCTTTCCGCTGCTTATCCTTAAGTGAAATTGTTGAATATCCTCATAACCGCTCAACCTTAAAGGAAGTCTAGGTACCCTATACCTTAGTTAACTTGCCCTTATATGGAACTATCAGACTCGTGCTAGTTTCTTGTTGTTGAACTGTGCATTGAGGTACGACTGTTACTTGTTATTTCCTTCCCTGTTGAGTTGTTCTTATTATGCTTAGTATGCTTTATTGTGCTTATTCCTTGTGAACCAGCTTTGACCTTTTCTTGTGATCGAAGGTTCTTGAGTTGATGTATTTACCATATTATTGTCATTATTGTTGTTGTACTTGTTGTGGTGATGCACGAGGTTTCTGCCGTGCGGTTGTTGATATGGGGATTTGCACGAGGTTTCTGCCATACCGTATTTTCTATTGATATTTTACATGCGGCGTGACAAGGCGGGATATGTATATGTGGGTTGTGTATGGGAACATTGTTGTGCGCGTGTGGCAAGACAAAACGGGCATTCACTTTATTATTGCACACGTGGCGAGACAAGGTGGGTTGTGTCAGGAATTTGTTTGTGATACTTGTGTTGGCCTGGGGGCATTCCTTGTTGTTGATATTGTGTAAAGGTACACTTACTGTGTGAGCTTATTCTTGTGATGATTGTGAGAAAGACATTGTACGTGTTGCCCTTTCCTTTCCTTATGCTTATTAGCGGGCTGAGTTATGTTAGGTCACTTGCACAAGCATACAAGTAGCTAAGCACTCTTATCGGGTTAAGGGGGGTGGATTTCCTTGTTATTGTTGAGTATAATACCCTTGTTGTACTTGACTTATATGTGGGAATGACTCCAATTGGCACACGAGTCGTCCGTGTAGTTATTAGTTGAAATGAGGGCACAAGATGCAAATATTAGGGTTCAAATATTGGGACCCGTGAATTGTGATTTGTCCGAGGTTCTGTACCTTGTGGAGATGACTAAGAACTTGATGTAAAAGTAGTTTAAATTGTTGAGTCATTACTTGTCCTTGTTGTATATGAAATTTCCTGGTTTAGTTTGTGTTCCTTTTACTTTATCGTGTTATCTTTACGATTTTCCCGCTAATACTTGTTATTCTTTTCCTTATTGGATTTACTGTAGTGTTAGACATATTGTGAAGCCCTTATGTAAATATCATATTCCGTTGTCTTATATTTATATTTGTTCAGCTCTTAGACCAGTGGGTGTCTTGACTAGTCCTCGTCACTATTTCACCGATGTTAGTCTTAATACTTACTAGGCACCGTTGTGGTGTGCTCATACTATATTTCTGCACATTTTTGTGCAGATTTCAGGGTTTTGTGTAGTCGGTTGATCGATAGCTAGCAGCGCGGTTGTTGTTGTGGAGACTCAAGGTAAAACCTGCTACAACGTTCGCGATTTCGGAGTCACCGTCTTATTTTGTTCATACACTGCTGTATTTATTTCCCAAAAATTGTATTTAGGAGTTATAGTAAAAATTCTGTAGAGCTTATGACTTGTACTACCAGATTTTGGGAAAAGGTGTAATGTATAGAGATTTCATTTCAGAAAGCATTCAAATATTTTTAATATTATGGTTGATATTTAGTAATTATAGGCTTACCTAGTCCTTAAGACTAGGTGTCGTCACAATACCCAACGGATGGGAAATTGGTCCATGACAAGTTGGTATCAGAGCTCTAGGTTCATAGGTGCTACGAGTCATAAGCGAGTGTAGTAGATCCTTGCGAATCGGTACGGAGACGTCTATACTTATCTTCGAGAGACTACGGAACTATTAGGACAATTTCACTTCCTTTATTCCTATCATGCGAGTTCATTGATCTTGAAGTTTGAAATTTATCATTCCATTCTCTCACAGATGGTGAGGACACAAGTTGCGGGTTTTGATGACGTTACCTCCGAAGCAGATGTCGCTAGGGGCATAGGAAGAGGCCGACGAGGAGCACGTGCTGCAGCTAGGGCATTTATGAGAGCAGCTGTTGAGGTGCCGCTAGTAGTTCCAGTTGGGGGCAGGTACCGGAGGCACCTGTTGTTACCCTCAGACTTCAGGAGACTTTAGCACATTTCCTGAGCATGCTTGGTGCATTGGCTCATGCGGGGTTGATTCTGGTTGCACCAACTACTTCACAGACAGGGGGAGGGGCTCAGACTCCCGCCGCCCACACTCCAGAGCAGCGAGATCATGTTGGTCAAGTTCCAGGTGTCATGGCGACACAACCTGTGGTCCCAGTTCAGCCCGTGGTAAGGGCAGCAACATCTGAGGAAGAACAACTTAGACTTGAGAGGTACAAGAAGTACCACCCTCCTATCTTCAGTGGATTGGCGGTAGATGATGCCTAGGGTTTCCTGGAAGAGTGTCACCCCATTCTTCATACTATGGGTATTGTTGAGACGAGCGGGGTAGCTTTTGTTGCATTTTAGGTCAGGGGAGCGGCTTATCGGTGGTGGCGGGCATATGAGTTGGATAGCCCGGCCGAGTCAGCTTCACTTACATGGGGTCAGTTTTCAGAGATGTTCTTGAGAGAGTTTGTACCTCAGTCCCTCCGAGATGCATGGCGCGTCGAGTTTGAGCAGCTGCGCCAGGGCACTATGTCAGTATCAGAGTATGACGTTAGATTCAGTGATTTGGACAGACATACACCTACTTTGGTCGCTACAGTTAGAGAGCGTGTCCGTAGATTCATTGAGGGGCTCAAGCGTGATATTCGGTTCAGCATGGTTCGGGAATTAGAGTTAGATGTTTCATTTCAGGAGGTGGTAGGGATTGCTCATCGAGCTGAGGGCATGCGGGATTGTGAGAGAGATGACAGGAGGGACTATGAGAGAGATGACAGGCGGGGCTATGAGAGGGAGGACAAGCGAGGTCAGGAGAGAGAGTACAGAGAGGCGACGAGGCCTCGTAGGCCATAGAGATCTACCGGACCTTATTTTGGAGGCAGGGTACTCCATGGTAGAGGTTTTGTGGGTCAGCCAGTTCACTTTGCACTTCCGATTTCGCACTATGTTTCAGGTACTCATGGGCCTCAGAGTACTCGTACTACACAGTTTCCACAACCACGTCATCATAGGGGTTGCTTTGAGTGTGGAGATATCAGCCACATTGTGAGAGACTGTCCCAGACTCCAAGCAGATGTGTCACAACGGGGTATTCAGGCGAGTAGGGGAGGCCCAAGAGGGGGAGGCCTAGCCCGATGATGTGTTTCATACAGTAGGTTGGAGGCCGTTGTGACAGATGTTATCATACATGTATGTTTTGATTTGTTATAGAGGGTACCATTCATATTTCATTTCGGTTCTGCTTATCGGGGAAAGTTCCTTTATTTGTTGCTTCACTTATGGGTGAGTTTCATGATTTGCACTCTGTTTATGTGTTTTCCCCTGTTGGGAGATTCTATGAGTGCTAGCATGCGTCTATCGTTGTTTTATTTCATCATTGAGAGTGGTGAGACTATAAGTGAGTCCTTGTTGTTCATCATGGTAGGTTTGGTGTGATCTCTGACTATTTTGGTTACGAGTTGTGATTTGGTACTCTACGGGGTGAGAGTTCAATAAGTGTTGTGATTTTATTTGCAGAACTGGTTTAGTGGAAGATTTTGATTAGTAGGATGTATATTTGACATGTGATTTATAGTTGAGGGTGAGACCCTCGTGATTTCATGAGATTTGATGTGTTCGAACCGGGCTGTGTACCGTGATAGAAGTTATATCAGGATGGGATCCTTGTGAATGTTCATATGCTTTAATTTTTTCCTTGTTATATTGTTTGTAGGTTAGTACTGGTAGAGACTTGTGCCTGTCAGACTTGTTTGATAATTCCTTTATGTGTTTCTCTTTTCATATCCAGTCATTTTTGTTCTTTGGCTCTTGAGTTTTAGCTTGCGGGGTGTGGGCTCGGTGGTCTTAGTTATGACTTGTTGATTCAGGTATATAGTTATGAGGTCTTCGTGGTTCTTGCATCATCGTCAGTGTTGTGGAGGTTTGAAACGGGTTCCTATCAGATATGAGGCTAATTGTTGGTGCTGGTTTTGTTTACGGGCAACTATTGTGATCAGATGTGTTATTAAGGGCCTATGTGTGGTGTGTTATGTTGTGTGTTCATACCTTGTGGATGTAGGCATGGGTTGATGCAACTAGTTGATACTGATATCAGATATGGATTTAGAATCAGGTCTTTTGTAAATGAATAGAAGGTGAGAATTTGGGGTAAGAGGCTTATCGGTGTTGGTAGAAAGGCTAAATTGTAGTTGATATGGTGTCGTTAGGCTTATGTAGATTGGGGTGACGTGGGATCACCCGCGGGTGTATGTTGGAAGTGTGCATTCAGTGATTTGAGGACTTCGAGGCGAATCTTGACACGTTCGAGGACGAACATTTGTTTAAGAGGGGGAGGATGTAACGACCCGACCAGTCGTTTAGAGAATTTAAGCTCCGTTCGGTGGCATAAGGCCTTGAGCAGCTTCATATTATGTATATCGACCTGCATGTGTGGTTGAATTCAGTTACCGGATGATTCGGAGCCAAATCGGAAGAAGGATTCAAGTTTTGGAAGCTTAAGCTGTAAGAGTTTATCGGAATTTGACTTTTGTGTAAACGGCTCCGGAATGGGTTTTAGATGATTTAAACAGCGTTGTATGGTGATTTTGGACATAGGCGTGCGTTCGGAATTGGATTTGGAGGTCCGTAGGGTGATTTGAAGCATTTCGGCAGCAGTTGGAAAAGTTGAGGTTTGGAAGGTGGAGAGGTTTGACCAATAGTTGACTTTGGTGATACCAGGGTTGGAATGTGATTCTGAGAGTTGGAACAACTCCGTTATGTCAATTGGGACTTGCCTGCAAAATTTGACATCATTACGGGTTCGTTTGATTGGTTTCGGCACGAGTTTTAGAAGTTGGAAGATTTGGAAGTTCATAAGTTCGATTCATGGTGCGATTTGTAGTTTCATCGTTGTTTGATGTGGTTTGAGGCCTCGAGCGGGTCCGTGTTAGGTTATTGAACTTATTGGTATGTTCGAACAGGGTCTCGAGGGGCTCCGGTGAGTTTCAGATAGGTTTGTGTTGTGTTGCGCTCGTTTTTTATGTTTCGGCGTCGTTTCTTCAAGCATAAATGAATTAGATCCAATTTCTGTTTTGGTTGAAGCATTATATCAGTATCGTAATTACGGAGCTATAGCAAAAAAAATCGTCGAATTTGGACATCGTATGAGGAAGTTATGCTCATTTTAGTATCGGAGAAGAGAGTTGGTGCTTCGCATATGCGAAGTTGAGTCCGCATGTGCGGAGCCCCTGGTGCGAAAAATGGTCCGCAAAAGCGGAAATGACAGCTGTAATTGCGCAAGTGCAGATATTTTTGTTGCAAAAGCGAAAATCCCTAAGTATAAAAAATCAGAGTGCGTCATTTTGGTATTTTGAGCATATCTTGAGTTCCATATCTCCGATTGAGGTGATTTTTGCGGCGTTCTTCTCGTCTGTTCATGAAGGTCAGTATCTAAATATAATTTTTGTATTTTAATATGATTACAGAAGTTCATATTTTGAATTAATCCATGTTTTGATTGGAGAATTGAGGATTTTTATCAAAAACTTTTCTAAAGAGAATATTGGGTTTGAACATAGATTCGTATCGGAATTTGATGAAATTAGTATGGTTGGACTCATATTGGAACGGGTGTTCGGGTTTTGTAAAATTTATTGGGTTCGAGGTGCGGGCCCGCGGGTCGACTTTTCGGCCGATTTTTAGATTTTGTAAATATTGAAATTTTATGATCCAGAATAGTTTCTTATAAGTTTTATTTGTGTTTTGAAGTCATTTTAGTTGGATTTGAGCCGTCCAGGGGTCTTTTCACCCGAGAAGTTCATTTTAGAGTACCGGTTTGTCGTCTTTAAGGTAAGCATCTTGCCTAACCTTTTGTGAAATTTGAGTCTTCTATGTTGATTGTAGTCCATGTGCGCGAGGTGACGAGTGCGTGCTCGAACTTATTTGTGGAAAATTGTCCTTTTAGGGATCTTAGGTCCTTACATTCACTGAGTATGAATTTGTTCTTGATATGACCGAGTTCCTAATTACTAGTTTCATCTCTACCTGCTTAAATTTGAATTACTTGCTTTTGGATTCACTTTTATTACCTATTTGACTCCTAATTGACTTAACTGAAGATTTTGTCTCTTTTAATGTCATGCTATCTCTTCATAACTACTTATCTCTATTTGTAATTATCATCATCTCATCACATAATTGTTTAGTCTTAATTGAAGTTATGGTTATCTTTCTGCTGCTTATCCTTAAGTGAAATTGTTGAATATCCTCGTAACCGCTCAACCTTAAAGGAAGTCTAGGTACCCTATACCTTAGTTGACTTGCCATTATATGGAACTATCAGACTCGTGCTAGTTTCTTGTTGTTGAACCGTGTATTGAGGTACGACTGTTATGTGTTATTTCCTTCCCCATTGAGTTGTTCTTATTATGCCTAGTATGATTTATTGTGCTTATTCCTTATGAACCAGCTTTGACCTTTTCTTGTGATCGAAGTCTTGAGTTGATGTATTTACCATACCTTATATTATTGTCATTATTGTTGTTGTACTTGTTGTGGTGATACACGAGGTTTTTGGCATGCGGTTGTTGATATGGGGATTTGCACGAGGTTTCTTCCATGCCGTTTTTTCTATTGTTATTGCACATGCGGCGTAAAAAGGTGGGATATGTATATGTGGGTTGCGCATGGGAACATTGTTGTGCGTGTGTGGCGAGACATGGCGAGCATTCACTTTACTATTGCACACGTGGCGAGACAAGGTGGGCTGTGTTAGGGATTTGTTCGTGATACTTGTGTTGGCCTGGGGGAATTCCTTGTTGTTGATGTTGTGTAATGGTACACTTACTGTGTGAGCTTATTCTTGTGATGATTGTGAGAAAGACATTGTACGTGTTGCCCTTTCCTTTCGTTATGCTTATTAGCCGGTTGAATTATGTTAGGACACCTGCACAAGCATACACGTAGCTAAGCACTCTTATTAGGTTAAGGGGGACTTTCCTTGTTATTGTTGAGTATAAAAACCCTTGTTGTACTTGCCTTATATGTGGGAATGACTCCAATTGGCACGTGAGTCGTCTGTGCAGTTATTAGCTTAAATGAGGGCACAAGATGCAGATATTAGGGTTCAGATATTGGGACCTGTGAATTGTGATTTGTCCGAGGTTCAATACCTCGTGGAGATGACTAAGAACTTGATGTAAAAGTAGTTGAAATTTTTGGTTCATTATTTGTCCTTGTTGTATATGAATTTCCTGGTTTAGTTTGTGTTCCATTTACTCTATTGTGTTATCTTTACGATTTTCCCGTTGGTACTTGTCATTCCTTTCCTTATTGAATTTACTGTAGTGTTAGCCATATTGTGAAGCCCTCATGTAAATATCATATACCGTTCTCCTATATTTATATTTGTTCAGCTCTTAAACCAGTGGGTGTCTTGACTAGTCCCCGTCACTACTTCACCAAGGTTAGTTTTGATACTTACTGGGAGAGGCGGATTTAGGGGGGCGGAAGGGGGTTCACCCGAACCCCCTGTCACGACCCCAAATCCTAACAGGCCGTGATGGCGCCTATCGTGGAACTAGGCTAGACGACCATCACTTTACTACGTGTTTATTCAATTATAACAGCTCACAATTTAATAATAAGCATGCAATCATAGCAAAAATAATATAATTAAGTCTTAGCGTCCCCATAATATTCTAAATAAACCTCCCAAG
>ML247934.1:0-29805 GCA_005239495.1 Nicotiana undulata
CCGTGAGTATGTGACACCAGTTCTGGGATTTGTTTATGGGTTTCATTTCAAAAGTGCTATGTTGTATTTTAGTTATCCTGTTCGTATTTGTTGTTAATGAGTTTTATTCAGCTCAAACGTTGGCTTGTCTAGCGGGTTCAACATTAGACGCAGTCATGGCCCGAAGGTGGGATTTCGGGTCGTGACAACTTCACAGTATTTTTAACATGATAATGAAGTCATTCATCAATGATTTCATCCTTATACCACATATTTATTAGAAAGGAAACAATCCACAACTCCAACTATTTTCGGTTAGCAACTTTATTCACTAGTTCATGTCTACTCCATCCATTTTATCTAATCAACAACAAGATAACCTTAAGAACATACTACACAGAACTCCTATAGTAACTTTAAGTCGAAATCCAAATTATATTTAGCTTACAACAGCCTCAATGACAATACAACACCATAGAAGTGAATTAAGCTAATTCAAGTATTATCTTATAGTTTATCACCCTAACAAATTAACCAACATACAAGAAAGATTAAGCACAATTAGTAGGTTGTTCTACTCACCTTAGCCATTAGAAACAACTTGAAATTTCAGCCAAACACGACCCACATATCCTCAATGACAACACAACCTCAAAGAGGAGTTGTTCTTCACTAGAACTAACTTTTTATGTTGAAATATGGTGTAATCACTTCAAAATCTTATGTTATCTATTTAGGAGGGTTGGGAGAAGTTTGGAGACGAAGTTACTAAGTGGGTTCCATTGGGAGTTTCTTGCGTGGTCGCGCGAACGCGAATATCTCTCTGCTCCTATGTCGAATCAAAAAATGGTTTAATGTGTTAGAAACTAGACTCATAGATCTTCTATTTGGTAGGTAGATCATCTCCTAATTCCAAAAATATTGGGAGAAATCTTAGCTACATTTGACCTAAGTTTCAACACATTTATGAATGTAACTTGTGATGACCTTTTCCAACTTTTGTTCCACAACTCGCTTGACTTCAAAACCTAACACATGACTATCATACAACTAAAATAACTCATAACATAACATCCTTTTAATTTTAAGCACCCTAGTCTCACCCCAAAAGTACATATTGTAACATTCCAACTTGTCGACTTTTGACGAAACTTATTTTCTTCAATTCGTTTAGCTTCTAAGCCTTCCAAACCTCTTGGTACTTGTAATCCATGATATTAAATATTGGTAACCTCCAAGGTAACATGATTAACTTACTTTATGTACTTTCAAAGACGATCTCATTTATGAACTTATATCATTTGACTTACGACGTACTCTTACATACGAAAACATGGGGTGTAACGACACAAGTGTAGCGAATGTAAGTAATCAATACATAAATTTCTTTTTAAATTAGTAAATTAAAACTTTATTCATAGAAAGAAGATATATCATGACCCAAAATTTCACCCATGGTTGTGATGGAACCCACTTGTTGGGCAACTCAACACTTAATAATAACTATATAATCCAATTATTAAGCCAATAACTTAGTCATGATATAAATAACAAAGAGAAATAAGTCTCAAATATCAATATCACAAATACATAAATCCTAAGCAGGGTCTAAATGCGACTACAACAGTATCCCAAACTCTCCCAAGACCTGGTGTTACAACAACGTGACGAGTAATCTAAATTGACAACAATATCTATCGGAAAACAATTCATAGATAGACATAGATAAGTAGGGAAGGGGGAGGACCCCATGTGATACAGATCAGATAAAATAAATCAGCTCACCACAAAGTCTCCAGTAAATACTCCTACTCAGATCAATGGGTAACTCTAGTACCTGCGTTAGAACCTGTACAAACATGTATAGAAGTATGGTATGAGTACAAAACCACGGTACTCAACAAGTATCAAGTCTAGCCTCGAATTAGTAACGACGGGTCTACACAGACTCTTACTAGCAGACTAATAATCATGTGAAAACATAATTAGAGCATGGGTTAAAGAATAATATCATCAATCAAATCCTCCAGTAGAAGCACAGTAAATCTGGAATTTTGACATGCTTTTCAGACAAGCGATATAACACAATATTAGTTATCTTGAATCATTTAATAATCATGGAATGGCCAGTCAATATTTGTATATATAAGAGACACTATATGAGTCTTGGTTTCTATCATTCCCCAAGCTTGAGGAGCGCGACCGGCGCTCAATCGAGTGAACCCAGTCGAGCAAGCCTGTTAGAGACTTTCTACCCGACCCACTTACGATCAAGAGAAGACATGATTTCATCAATTAGACAATGGGAGATCATACAAGTACATTACTAAGCCAATTCATTAGGTATCTCATTGTTAAGTTTTAAAGTATATACACCTTACGATTTAGTGAAACAGAAATCCAAAGCACAACATAATTCATTGACCTTCCTAACACCCATATACAACCCACATTAATGTCTACGGAGCCTCTAAGTAGATACAAAAGAAAGTGCTAAAAACGTGCCGGCAACAAAGCCCCGACTATACCTCAAAATATGATAAGAAGGTGAACATGAGATACAAAAGATATAGGACACCGAAATTATGTAGGGCTCACCAAGTCAGCTAGAAAGAGGGTGTGCCACTACCTGAGATCAACACCGTCTGGTATGGAACCACCTACATCCATTTAAAGATGTAGCTCCCCCGAAAAAATAAACGTTAGTACTGTCAAATAGTACTAGTATGTAAAGATAAACATCAATCTTAATAGAACGAACACTGAAACAAAGGGGAAGCAGTCATAATGTACAATAAGAGCTTCAAACAAATACGAAAACATCAAGTAAGGATCACATAGTTTTCAATTCAATTTCCATCTTATTAGGTTGATAATCTTAGTGCCTTGTGCCACAATCCACAATACCATCGTGTTCCTACACGAAGTCCGATCTCTACCCGATCGGCTAGGTCATCTCATTTGAGACATCAACCAATCCATATTTTCAATCAATAAATCCAACAAAATACCACCATGTGTGCGGCATGGTGTCAGATCACGGCCCGATCGGCTAGGCCATCTCACTTGAGACATCATCCTTTCAATCGTTAACCTCAATTCACATCTCCTTCCCATCTTTCATTACATGGAACAAGTATCCTCATTTACTAAGTCGTTCTTGGCACTTGGTCGAATCTTACAATTCAAATTTTGTCCTTTTTATACATTCAAATAACAGTATCATCCACGTCAATAAGTCCTATCACATAAGGCATTGCACACATAAGGGAAAAAGTTTCGAAAATGTTAATCATACTGAGGCTTTTCATACAAACTAGGTTAGAAAGATTTATTCGACTCTTGACATGAACTATTAACCTTTCACAACATATATTCCTCATTTCAAATAAATTCTCAAATAGCATGGTGACACGATAGACATTTAGAACAACTATTGAACATAAATCTTTCAAGACAACACATTAAGGCAGCCAATTCTAGTATGATCAAGCTAGGAACTTACACCAAATACTCGAACATCAGGGGTTCGATCCTAAGAAGAAGAGAGTTTATCCATACATACCTCAATTGAGCTTCCTTAAACTCAACAATTCTTAGCAACCTCAATCTATTTTTGAAAAAATAACAATTTGAATTAAAATTAGGAAGATGATCGTGATTCTAGCTCATTTGAGCATTCTATCAAACACTAGGTGCACATTAAGTCTCTAAGGTCCTTTTGTATAGGATTTCATCAACCCATCCTTCACCTTTTTTGGCTCAACAATGTTCCTATACCCGTTGCTAACAAATGCAGGCAAGACAACAACTTCAATACCCATGAACTTTCTTGATAATTTCCCATGTTTTATTTAGAATCCAAAATTAAGGGTTAGGGTGTAGAATCTTACCTCAAGGATGAAGATCTAGTGTGTTTTCCTTGTTAATCTTCAAAGCTTTGTGTAAGAATTGAAGGATGATTGGGTGAAGATCACTTTCTCACTCTAGAGCTCCTTCTCTCACTCTAAAGCATCAGGTTTTTTGCTAAAAAATGACTCATTGCGTGTATTTGATGAAGTTGGGTCGGGTTATAGTGATAAAAGAATGGATACTCTGAAGTTCTGGACCGGGCTACAGATCTGGCCTCGCCAAGCTAAAGCCTGGTATTAGCGTGCTACAGGCCTGGCCTCGCTAGGCTAAAGCCAGGTCGAATATTTTCAGCTCCCCAATGCACTGCTCATCCCAAAAACTCCGAAAATACAATATATTAGCCTACCTTGGCACCACAAAATCTTAAATTACTTAGTGAAATTTTTCGGGGCCTTACATTCCCCCGCTTAGGATTATTTTTCCTCGATTTAGAAGTAAAGTGCGCTCCAAACGCTTAACATAACTTATCTCTTTTCTTACACATCTCAAACTCCCAAATTTTGACTAACACCCAAACTTTTCAAGAATTTCGGCAGAGTTCCCTTTGTAATTCAGCCTATCCACCTACTAGAGAATCATCAAAACCACCCTAACGTCACTCCCTAACAACATATATATTATAAAATGACGTAACATAACACAAAACAACACCAACCATGGCCTCATAAGCAACATAGAAGTAGCTTCATAGAACACTTTTACATTAACTGAACAAGTGATACAAAATTTACAGGAAGTAACTTCATAGAAACTACTACATGGCTATTCGAACAAAGGAGGGTACTTCTTTTTCATCTATTCCTCGGCTTCCCAAGTAGCCTCTTCAACTCGTTGGTTTCTCCATAACACTTTCACGGAAGCAATTTCTTTATTTCTCAACTTCCGGACTTGCCTATCAAGAATGGCAACTGGAATCTCTTTATATGATAGTTCTTCCTTAACCTCAATAGTCTCATCTGGCATGATAAGCGACGGATCCCCAATTACTTTCTTCAGCATAGACACATGAAATACTGGGTGCACTAACGACATCTCAGGTGGTAGCTCAAGCTTGTACGCCACCTTCCTAATTTTATGCATCATACCTCGGATTCAATTTTTGTTCTTTCCAAATCGCATAATACCCTTCATGGGGGAGACCTTCAAAAATACCCAATCATCTTCGTTGAACTCTAAGTCTCTGCGACGAACATCCGAATAGGATTTTTTACGACTCTGAGAAGTTTTCAATCGTTCCTTTATGATCTTAACCTTTTCCATAGCTTGATGCACAAGGTTTGGTCCTACCAATTCAGCTTCTCCAACTTCGAACCACCCAATAGGAGATCTACAACCCCTCCCATATAATGCCTCGAATGGTGTCATCTGTATACTAGCATGAAAGTTGTTGTTCTAAGAAAACTCTATGAGTGATAAATGATCATCTCAGCTTCCTTTGAAATCAAGAACACAAGCACACAACATGTCCTCAAGAATCTGAATAGTCCGCTCTGCCTGCCCACCGATCTGTGGATGGAAGGCTGTGTAAGATTTACCTGAGTACCCAAACCTTGCTGAAATTTCTTCCAAACGATAACTGTAAACTGTGCACGTCGATCAGAAATGATAAAAACGGGAGTGCCATGCAACCTGACTATTTCTTTGATATACAGTTGATCATACTATTCCGCTGTGTCAGTAGATTTAACTGGCAAGAAGTGTGCTGATTTCGTGAGTCGATCCACAATTACCCAAATTGAGTCAAACTTGCCCTGGGTGCACGACGCTCCTACCACAAAGTCCATATTAATTATTTCCCACTTTCACAATGGAATTTATTTTGTTCTGACCCAACCCCCCGAGCCTTTGATGTTCGGTCTTTTCTTGCTGTCAATTTGGACATTTTGCCACAAAGTCCGCTACATTCCTCTTCATATTGTTCCACCAGTAGACTTCCTTGAGATCATGATACATTTTGTAGAACCTGGGTGTACAAAGTACCTAGAAGTGTGAGCTTCATCCATGATTCTTTCCCGAAGACCGTCTATATTTGGAACACATAGTCGCCCTTGATACCGTAGTGTACCATCATCCATGCCAACATAAAAAGTTTTAGTCTTATATCTATGAATCTCCTCATTCAATTGTACCAACAATAGATCGTAGTATTGATTTTCTTTGACTTCCGCAACAAGTGATGATTCAACCTTATTTTGCAGAATTACCCCTTCTTCACTAGAGTCCACAAGACAAACTCCCAAACTAGTGAACCGATGAACCTCATTGGCCAATCAGCCTTTGATGTGCCTCCAAGTGAGCAAAACTACCCATAGATTTCCAGCTAAGGGCATCCGCCACAACATTGGCTTTTCTCGGGTGATATGGAATATCAATGTCGTAATCTTTGAGTAACTCCAACTATCTTCCTTCCACAAATTCAATTCCTTCTGTTTGAAAATATATTGAAGGCTCTTATGGTCTATGACTATACCCACATGGACCCTATACCGACAATGGTGCCAAATCTTTAATGCAAATAACACTGCTGCAAGTTTTAAGTCATGTACTGCATAGTTCTTTCCATGATTCCTGAGTTTCCTATAGGCATAAACTATCACCTTAACATGTTACATCATTAGTGGAACATGTTTATCACATTTCTCTTACATAATACCTCTTAAGAATCGAGTTGTACAATAATTCCCTTATATGGTTACCATCCTCTATGAATGCTCGCACTTGCTCTTCCATATTTTCAACAAAAGACATTACTGGATGAGTTTTCTTATAGGACCTTCTGTTTCATCTGAATAACATCTGCTAGCTTGCGCACACACCCTGATAACATCGACTTGCACGACATTGTATCAAATGTAAGGTAACATTGTGCTCAGACCTTTCTTAGGCAACCTCTTTCCCCCTTATGTGCCTTATAGAATTTTAAGAAACTGCTCCACTTCCCTTGTGAACATTCTCACGACACCTCCCAAAACACATATCAACACCCTTTATATATATACAATTTAGGAAGACTCACTGGACCGAACATGTATTTCTCTGAAACTTGAGATCCTCCTGAATTCCTCGTCAAAGATTTTTTGATTTTTCCTCTTAAGTGTAAGACTTAGTCCACCTGATTCCATCCTTGATGAGTAACTCACCTTATTCCCAGTATTGTAGCTACCGATAGAGTTTCCTGGTATTGTGGTTTAAGAGCTACCATGTTAAACATGCCTTGTCCATAACAAGTGTTCATCATCTCTCAATCTATTTGGAACCTTTTCCTTTGCCCTTTTGGGAAGATTGTGTTGTCTTTCCCTTTTTGATCGCCCTTTGGCCTGGACAATATGCTGGCACAATCTTTTATTTCTAATTGGAACATTTATTCACATTCCATTTTGCTCATAGTGCATAGTTGATAGCCTTATTGTGCCACACACTTATCTGCCTCTCGTGAACTCGTACTATCATTTTCCTGGTTTGTTGAGCATATCATACCACCAATTCACCGCCAATAGTCTCACTTTCCATTTTCATATGTAGTCATGAACTCCCTCTGGATCTTTTAGTTGATATTCAATGTCACCCAAGTCGGTTTCATTACGATTAGTCCTTTATACCTTCTATTAACACTAGTGCTCTAGGCGAGTTGACCATTCTGATACGAACTATTTTACGATAACAATGACCATCAAAATTTATAGATTTCCTTCCCATTTCTTCTCGCCTCATTCTTCCTAATTAAGGAATATCTATGCACTCTTCCGTATGTTGTGTGGTCTTTTCTCTTAGTTAGGAATTCATCCTGCTCACCTCTCGACACTTGTTGGGATATCCGTGGGAAATTGTGCTCATCCGTGTATCACTTAACACTTCCTTGCTTGTAAGATTCTTAAGAGGCCCTCCATCAAGTCCAAATTCACTCTTGGGTTATTATAGCATCACATTTATTTCTCCCACTCGTTCCGCCTTTCTTAAAGCCTTGAAACTTTAGTTAAAACGCAAATACATGATTAGCCCATTCAAAAAACACGCAACCTTTAACATTTGACCTATAGTACTTCCTTGGGTTCCATTGTTCCTGACCCTTTAACAAGTATAAAATCCATTTAGGAACGTTACTCTTAGTTTGTAGGACCGTTAACCTTGTTATTTACATTTCCATGTATGAAGAATTTACCTTCCTTAACCTTCTACCTTCTTGGAGTACTAGTGGTCAATCATTAGCATATCCTTCAGTGAATCACGTTACCCATTATCACATTTCTAGATAAAACATGGCTTGAGCAAAATATTCAAACATCATAGCTACACGGTCCTACTCTTGTTTCATTGTATTTAAGTAGCCTCACTATGGCCCTTCCTTCCATATTGGGGTGAATGTCCCGGATTTTGACACAAGTCTTGGATTTAGCAACTTGAGGGGCATATGTCTCATGTCTCTTGTTCGACTATTAGAGAGATTTAAGTCGCCACGGTATTAAGCCCATAAGTTTTCTACTCTTATCCACAATTTCAATCAATCATTCTAGCACAATTACCAGCATGTGTGTGGCATGGTGTCCGATCACGGCCCGATCGGCTAGGCCAACTCACTTGAGACATCATCCTTTCAATTGTTAAACTCAATTCACATCACCTTCCCATCTTTCATTACATGGAACGAGTAACCTCATTTATTAAATCGTTCTTGGCACTTGCTTGTATCTTACAATTAAAATTTTCTCCTTTTTAGACAATCAAATAAAAGTATCATCCACGTCAATAAGTCCTATCACATAAGGCATTGCACACATAAGGGAAAAAGCTTAGAAATTCTTAATCACACGGAGGCTTTTCATACAAATTAGGTTAGCAAGCTTTATTCGACTCTTGACACGAACTCTTAACCTTTTTCAATAGATATTCCTCATTTCAAACATAATCCAAATAGAATGATGGCACGATATACATTTAGAACAATTATTGAACATAAATCTTTCAACACAACACATTAAGGAAGCCAATTCTAGTATGATCAAGTTAGGAATTTACACAAAATACTCGAACACCAGGGGTTCGATTCTAAGAAGAAGAGAGTTTAGCCATATATACCTCAATTGATCTTCCTTAAACTCTACAATGTTCCGGAATTCTTAGCAACCTCAATCTATTTTGGAAATGTAACAATTTGAAACAAAATTAGGAAGAAGATTGTGATTCTAGCTCATTTGAGCATTCTATCAAACACTAGGTGCGCATTAAGTCTCTAAGGTCCTTTTATATAGGATTTCATGAACCCACAACCCATCCTTCACCATTTTTGGCTCAACAGTGTTCCTATACCTGTTGATAACACATGCAAGCTAGATAACAACTTCAATACCCATGAACTTTCTTGATAATTGCCCATCTTTTAGTTATAATTCAAAATTAAGGGTTAGGGTGTAGAACCATACCTCAAGGATGAAGATCTAGTGTGTCTTCCTTGTTAATCCTCAAAGATTTGTGTAAGAATTGAAGGATGGTTGAAGATCACTTTCTCACTCTAGGGCTCCTTCTCTCACTCTAAAGCATCAGGTTTTAGGCTAAAAAATGACCCATTACGTGTATTTAATGAAGTTGGGTCGGGTTATAGTGGTAAAAGAATAGATACTCCGAAGTTCCAGACCGGGCTACAGACCTGGACTCGCCAGGCTAAAGCGTGGTCTTAGCGTGCTACAGGCCTGGACTCGCCAGGCTAAAGCC
Source organism: Nicotiana undulata (assembly GCA_005239495.1). Lineage (NCBI taxonomy): Eukaryota > Viridiplantae > Streptophyta > Magnoliopsida > Solanales > Solanaceae > Nicotiana > Nicotiana undulata. The sequence goes on from ML247934.1 coordinate 9,598, forward strand.
TGGTCTTAGCGTGCTACACGCCTGGCCTCGCCAGGCTAAAGCCTGGTCTTACACCTGTCCTCGCCAGGTCAAAAAATTTCAACTCCCCAATACATTGCTCAACCCAAAAACTCTGAAAATATAATATATTAGCCTACCTTGGCACCACAAAACCTTAAATTACTTAGTGAAATTTTTTGGGGCTTTACAGCTGCGAATGCATAGTCATGATCCACTACTGATATCTCACTACACAAATCAATATATCTGTTACTGGCCAAGTATCCTAACTAGTACCATCTGAGTACCTGTGCTCATAGGGCCCAAAGTAACATGTGTAATCACCTAACTCTGGAGGGACGAATCCATATTCAAGCGTTGTTTTGGAATGTAACCCCATCAACTAAAATTACTTTTGCAACGTGCAACCCGATCTAATCATAATACCATTGCAGTTGCAACCCGATCTAATCATAATACTGTTGCGACATGGAACCCTACCAATCACAATATCATCAATTATTCAACGCAGAAATATGCAAATATAATAATATAAAAAAGATATAGCAGGATATAATAATAAAAAGCGCAGATAAATATTTTATTTGAACAAGAGATGTCTCTAACTAATCATGTATTTCAACTTTCATAACAGATCAATATGCTTATTTAACATTCATAAGTTTGATCATGACATCAATAACAACAAAGTAAGGTAATTGTCATGACCCCAAAACTACCCCTGGCTATGATGGCGCCTATCAAAGTACTAGGCCAGCCAATTATATTTTCAAACATAAAGAACTCTTGTTTTATATCACTTCTGAACCAATATTTCATAACAATTTCAATTAAGCACTTTTAAATCACAACATACTAAGCCAAATGTTTAAACACTGCCCAAAATCCCGGAGTCACTGGGTCACGAGCATCTAAAGAAAATACATAAGTATGACACAATATCTCTAATACAAAATAAGTCTAGGGAGTGCGACTACTACAGAAATAAGAAGGAGAAAAGCAGGGTTGCGGACGCGTGCAACTACCTTGCAAAAATCTTCGAAAATCCCTAGACGAGCAAGCGACTCACTCCACTCTAGCACATGAATATTCACACAATGTGCAGGGAGTAATGTGAGTACGCCAACTCAGTAGTACTGAAAGTAAATAATGTCTGAGAACTACGAAACACATAAACAGTCATCAATCAACAGTAAATACAATTCTTCTTTCAAAACTCATAGATACGACAATTTGTAACACTTGAAAGTCGATTTTAGTAAAATTCCTTCGAAAATGTACCTTTCAACAGTTTCCATAGAAATCAAGATAATTTAACATAGAAATGATAGAAATCATAAATAGCCTCTCGGGAAAAAACACATTTCATAATTCGTCCCTCGGGCATAACATCACTCAGAATAAGTCACTTAGCATGCCTCACAATCACTTGGTATCAGCCCCTCGGGAAACCTCACAGTCACTCATGCCTCCCGGTCACTCGTCACTCGGCACTCGCACTCAATAGGTACCTGCACTCACTGAGGGTGTGTACAGACTCCAGAGGGGCTCCTTCTGCCTAAGCACTATAACAAGCCAAATCATGGCATCAATCACTCTGGCACTCGGCCTATCAATAACATGTTGCGGCGTGCAGCCTGATCCTATATCATATCCTTACAAATCAGGCACTCGGACTCACTCAGCCATCATAAACAGTATAACATGCTGCGTCACGCAGCCTGATCCCATAATATCCTCACAACATAGGCCCTCGACCTCACTCAGTCAGAAACCTCTCAAAAAGCCACTCGGGCTATCAGTAAAACGGGGTACTCGACCCAAAATATGATTTTATACCTCAAAATAGAGTAAATAAGATTGAGTTTCGAAATCTGTTAAACATAATATGACTGATTGAAAATCATAAGTCAACACAGTAAGGAATAGCAGTAAAGCCCCCAAGGGGTCCAAACACATGGCACAAGGCCCAAATACGACATTCCGCCCAAAACATAGTAATAATATTTAAAACATGAAATATCATATGATTTATAATCAAATACGCAACTTAATAGTTGCTTCGGGATGGACCAGGTCACAATCCCCCAACAGTGCACGCCACACACTCGTCATCTAGCATGTGTGCCACTCCAAATAAGTGATACAATGAAGAGTCCAGGGTTTCATACCTTTAGGACAAGATTAACCGTCATTACTTACCTCAAACCAGATAACAATCTACTCCACGATGCCCTTGCTACTCGACTCGGCCTCAATTTGTCCCGAATCTATTCAAAATCTGATTCATATCATCAAAATACGCTAAAGGAACAAAGTCCACTCAAAAATAACCAAATTATATCAAAAATCCCGAAAGTGGCCAAACCTGACCCCCGGCCCACGTCTCGGAATGCGATAAAAATCACAAAACTAGAATCCTTATTCACTTACGAGTATACCCATATCAAATTCATCGAAATCCGACCTCAAATGCCCATTCAATCCCCAAAAGAATTTTCCAAACTTTCTTCCACTTTTCACCCAATTTCCACCTCCAATCACAAATTAAATAATGAAATTAAAGGCATAATCATGGGAATTAACAAAAACTAGGTAAGAATTACTTACCCCAAACACCCACACAAGAATCTCTCAAAAAATCGCCTTCTAACGAGCTCCCAGTTAAATTTTGTGATATGAACTCAAAACCCTCATTTTTGAACATTAAATTCTGCACAGATATTCCTTCTTCACGTTCGTGGGCCACCCATCGCGTTCGCGATGGACAAAAACTCTCAAAAGCCATTTCCAAACTCTTCTCAAATAGCCTGTAGTATAATGGCCATAAAGTTTAGTACAAAACTCCAAATGAAAAATGGTTTAATGTTTTGGATACTAGACACCAAGATTCACAACTTTCATGTTTTGGAAATTTTCCAATTCCTTAAAGATTTTGAGATATAAGCTGCCAAAGTCAGCCCTGTGCAACACTAATTTCTTCTTCATCTTCCCGGACACTCTGTAGTGTACCAGCCATAATTCTTTGTACGCAAATTCAAATGCTAAATTTATTATCATTCTGAAAACTAGACACAAAGGGCTACAACATGCGTTTGGATCATCTTCAAATTCCTTATAGATTGTGAGATATGAGCCTCTAAAGTCAAACATGCGTAACAGAGATTTTTCTTCTTCGCGAACGCGAAGAACAAAGTCCCTGAAGCCAAATCCTTCTTCGGGAACGCGAGAGGACCCTCGCGAACACGAAGAGAAACATCAGACACCAGAATAAGACATTGCAAAACAATCCGAAATGATCCGAAATCACCCCGAAACATACTCGAGGCCCCTGTGGCCCCGTCCAATCACACAAACCAGTCCCATAACATAACACAGACTTGCTAGAAGCCTCAAATCACCTCAAACCACATCGAAATCATGAATAGCACCCCAATTCAAGCCTAATGAAGTTTAGAACTTCAAACTTCTGCATTTGATGTTGAAACCTATCAAATCACGCCCGATTGACCTCAAATTTTGCACACAAGTCAAAAATAACACTACGGACCTGCTCCAACTTTCAGAATTCCATTCCGACCCGGATAGCTAATTTTTCACTACCGACCAGAAAGCGCCAAAAACTCAATTTCACCAATTCAAACCTAATTCTAGTCTGGACCTCCGAAAAATATTCCGAACACACTCCTTAGTCCAAAATCAACTAATGAAGCTATCCGAGCCATAAAAACCACATTCCGAGGTCATTTACCTATAAGTCAACTTTTGGTTAACTTATCTAACTATAGAGCCAACTTAAGAGACTAAGTGTCTCATTTCTCTCCACCATCACTCCGAACCCGAGCCAACCGTCCCAACACAACATAAAAGATCTGAACAACACATAATAAAGCAAAAATAGGGGAAACGAGGCTAAACTCTCAGAATGACCGATCGGATCGTTATAGTAATAGCTAACACATCATAAATCAAGTACGACAATTATATGATTACGGATAGATTAGAAACTTCAACATGGTGAATGAATCCCATCATGTCCAAATCAACAAGTCATAACCCTAGCATGGCTTCTAAGCATGATTAAGATTCATCATGTGCTTATAGAATCACAGAAACATGGATAAACAATACATAAAGTCCAAAAAAGGCACATCATAAGCGCAACTCTATTCGACTATAGTTACAACCTAGCTATGTATACACATTTGTCACCTCTTATATACGTGGTACCTAAATCAAGCGACAAATAGTAGATAGATCACATATGATGCGAATTCTCTCTTACAAGGATTGTCAAGAGACTTACCTCCATCGGATTAGCTTCAACCAACAAGAACTACCTTTCTTTTAGATCCACTTCTAAACAGTTAGAATCTAGTCAAATATTACTCAAATGCTCCAAATAATACTATAGAAATAAATCCCAAATAATAAAGCTTCAATCTTTGATCAAATTTTAAAAAAAAGTCAACAAAAGTCAACCAGAGCCCACATGGTCAAAACCCGAGTTTGGGGTAGATCCCCACTTCCCCTAATGCTATGAATCCAAATGTGTGGTTGACTTCTAAATTCGGATTTAAATTGGCCTTTAACCCCTCAAAATACACTCTCTTAACTTGTAAGTAAAACCCCAGTTTTTTTATTATTTCATGTTTTAGGTGTTGAAATACATAGTGATCCAAGATATATAATCAAATGCAAGTAGGAATTACTTACCATCAAATTAATAGTGATAATCTCCTCAAAAAATGACTTTTCTCGTGCTAAAAATCTCAAAATAGTGAAAATGAGCCAATCTTGAAATAAGAGTCTGCCAAGACATTTCGCACATGCGCATACTATGTTGCAGGTGCATCCTCACTTCTATGACCCAAATCTCGCATCTATGAGCTCACCGCCCAGGATTCCTCTCCGCATTTGCGCAAAGACATGCTCATATGCACCATTGCGCATGACAAAAGGTTTGCATGTGTGGCAATCACAGGAGTGCTCAATCTCTGCTTCTACAAACTCCATCACCAAGCCTAGCCCTTCGCAAGTGCAAAAAAAATCACATTGCTGGTGCGAGCCTCCGAGCCATCTCCATTATCACTTTTGCGAAGTCAAACCTCGCAAATGCGGCCCCGCAAAAGCGGAACACCTGGTCGCAGGTGCGATTCCACCAGAACCACAACACCAGCCACCCCAAAAAGGCCTGAAACTATCTCGAAGCACACCCGAGCCCCTATCCAACCATACCAAAAAAAAGTCCATTTACTTAACCTAAACTTATCAGAGGACTCGAAACACCCTAAATAACATCAAAATCAAGAATTGAAGATAAGAATCAATTCCTTAACTTCCAAACTTTCCAACTTTACCAAACACGTTTGAATCATACTTAGACATTCCAAACACAAACAAAACTTTATACACAAGTTCATTTTAACAATTAGAACCTATAAAAGGTCTCAAAACCACAACGCGAGTCTAATAACAGTAATGTCAACTACCGCTCAAACCTATAAACTCTCAAATCCTTCAAATGTCCAACTTTCAGCAAAGAAAGCCAAAACCTTCTAGGAACCTCCAAAACCAAATCCGAACATACGCCTAAGTACAAAATAATCATTGAACCTATTGGAACCATCAAAACAACAATCTGAAGTCGTTTACTCAAAATTCCAACCTTGGTCAACACTTATAATTTAATCATCCAAAAATGTGTGTTCCAATACATTCTCAAACTTTCCTGATCATACCACCACCCCCGCAAGATATAAATCATAAAATAAGCATATGAGAAACATCAAATAGCATAGTGAGGAAGCGTACCGGTGTTGGAAGAAAGAAGAGAAAGAGGCAAAGATAAGAGACAATAGTGTGCTAGCTTCGTTGGAACCACAAAGCATTACGCCAAGCCTTCTTGCTTGTTGATTATTGGTGTCAACTTGTAGTTAATTTTGAGTGTCATTTGCTTATTGCACCAAACTAGGATAGAGACCTCGGCAAGATGATGAGGAGGGCCATAAAACAAGGCTGATCTCCACGTAGATCTGGTGACATAAGGCGTCCACGAGAGAACTCCAATGTTGTTTTATGAAATCCTACAAAAGTGCGAAGGGTGTACATATTTATACCTCCCAATTAATTTTTTCATTCTACTTTTCCTTTTCATGCTTATTTATTCTTCTTAACTAGTATTCATACCCGCGCGTTGTGCGGAGCATATTAAATATAAATTTTTATAAGAAAATACTATATGAAAAATACAGTATACAAAGAAGCACGGGAATGCTATTATTTTTAAACATGTAATGCACTAAATATTCATAAATTGAAGTCATGCGTAAACACGCCTATCCATTTCAATAAACAGCTATTAAGTAAGAAAATAAAAATTAGATTATTGGCTACATGTATTAACATTGTTTGAGAAAGTCAACAAATAGCGCATGCTTAAGATTACTTGATGAGAATTAAGATTGTTTGATGAGACATTTGTAATAAAGAGATTAAAATTAGACAAACTGCAACATAAATTAGCCAATTACTTAATTAGCAATACCATTAAAAATGTGAAATACAACAGAATTGCACAAGGTACACAGGTGTGCAATCATGCAATATCAACCTTTTGGTATTGTCTCTAGCTTGTATTCTAGATGATGGATAAAAGCAAAGTCTTAGAAAAACAATATTTTATATTATGGAATTTCCATATATTTATCATACGATAATTCATGACAAAAAGTTAGGTATGGCCTCGTCTTGTTGCAAACTTCAGTTAACTTTCACGAAAACTGATAATTGTGTTTTACATTTGCATTAGTGTCAGTCATTCAATGGTATATGTTTCTCTTAGTTAACTGCAGAAAACCTATTGTATACGGCTAAAATCGGGAAGGCCAATTTTACGTCTATTGTGACACACAGTGGTTTATTCACGTACTATTCGAGATATGGTGCGAGGTTCGACCTCGGGCGTTCCTTATGATTCGGCTTCGAGGCTGTACGAGTTTAAGATCGACGTAAAGAGGCAGCACGGAGATCGAGGTAGGCAGCTCTGTAGCAAAGTACAATTCCGTACTCCAACATTAAATAGCAGTATCATCTACGAATCTTGGAAATAAACGCTGATGTACTATGCTGGGACTCCCCCTCTTACAAAAAGGGGGCCCTTTTCATTTTGTAACACACAATATTATTGAATACAAGGCACAAGAACATTCTCTGCTTTAATATCAAAACATTCTCTATTTCTCTTTACTTGCTCATTTACTCGCATTTGTAGCTTTCTATTACTTGTTCTTCATTTATAGCTTATCATTGATCATAAATAATGTGTTCCAAGGCCTATAAGCCAGTTATAGGTCCATCGATCTACCGAACCAGACCACGAACCTCGGTCTAAGGGACCCTCAAGGTCAACATTGAGCCTTCGACCTAAGGCACTCTATTTCCTTTTCTTCAACTTTCTAACTGCTTTCGTTGTATTCTGCCCTAACGCACTTAACTAAAATTGTTCGATAACTGGTATTAAGATAAATCACGTATTTTTATAATCACTTAACTAAATATAATTATATTTTCCATTTTCCCGATAAACAATTTGGCGCCCACCGTGGGACTAAAGATAATAGTGATTGTTTTAGTGCTAGTTCATCAAAAAAATGCAAGTTATCTTTCACACTTTTTCTTGTCCGGAGAATCTTTGATTTCAAGCCAGAATGTCTAACTCTGTGAACGCATGCGAAAACAATGGCATTGAAGATCATGGAGAAAATATTGCAGCTGTTTCAAGCACTAGTGTACCGCTACAAAACCCTGAGGGTGTCCCAAACCCAAACCCGATGGACGTGGGCTCGCGCAATGCCCAACACATCGACGTCAGTTCCCGCACCAACAGTGACACGTGCCCTGCGGGAGAACAAGAGGTTCTGAACACCCCCAGTTTAGGTAGAAAGGCAGGTAAGCCTTCACGATATTTTTGAAATATTGCAGGCACAACAGTTGGCGATCGCTCAACTACAAAGACAACAAAAGACCCCGAGCACTGTAGCTCCACGGGTGGCTCCTCGAGTCGAGTAGGTTCTAGAGAGATCGAGTAACGAGGGGTCGTCGACCGATCCATCCATAATAAAAATGCTCGAGGACCTCACTAAGAGAATCGAGTCGGGGGAAAAAAGGATATAAGTAAACGACAAAAAAGTAGAGACCTACAACACGAGAGTCGACAAAATTCTGGGTGCACCCCCGATTTTAAAGGGTGTGGATTCAAAACAATTCGTGTAAAGACCTTTCCCCTAAAATGCGGCTCCGAAACCCATCCCGAAAAGGTTCAGAATGCCCGACTTAACAAAGTACAACGAGACTTCACACCCCAATGAGCACATCACCGCCAACACTTGTGCTGTGAAGAGGAATGACTTAAAAGAGGACAAGATCGAATCTATCCTGTTAAAAACATTCGGAGAAACATTTTCGAAGGAAGCCATGATGTGGTACCACAACCTTGCCCCTAATTCAATAGATTAATTTTTCGCGCTAGCAGACTCTTTCATAAAGGCACGCGCTGGAGCCATCAAATTCGCAACTAGGAAGTCGGACGTCTTCAAAATAAAGCAGAGGGAGAGCGAGATGCTGCGGGAATTCGTATCTCGCTTCCAAATGGAGCGAATGGAGTTGCCGCCAGTATCTGACAATTGGGAGTTACATGCCTTCACTCAGGGACGGAATGAATGGATCTCGGTAGCCTTAAATTAGTTGAAACAAAACTTGGTTGAATACCCTGCCGTCAGTTGGGCTGATGTTCACAACTGTACCAATCAAAAATCAGGATCGAAGACGACCAGTTGGGGGCCCCTTCAGGTTCAGTATACCCCAACAGGCTCCTAAGGAAGGAACCGAGAATGAGCAAGGAAAGGTTAACAACCATACGTTGAGGATCGAAGACACGCCCCCAGGCGAAATATACCTCGCAACGATTGAAGGGCAATCGAGGTCTCAACCCTCGGGGACTCGTGAGCCAAGTCGGTTACGACCGATCCACAGGACCAGCGGAGGCGTCCTGACTATTAGAATACAACTTCAACATCGATGCTTCAGACATCATATCATCCATAAGTAAAATCAAGGACATTAGATGACCGAAGCCCGTATTGTCAGACGCGTCAAAAAGAAATAACAACATGATGTGCGAGTTCCACAACACGCACGGTCACAGGACCGAACACTGCAGGCAGCTCAGAGAAGAAGTAGCTCGGTTAATCAACAAAGGACATCTCAGGGAGTTCCACAGTGACGAACTAAAACTCAAATTTGGGAAAGAGAGGCAAACAGGAAAAATGAGACAGGGGAGCCGCAACACGTCATCCACATGATCATGGGAGGGATCCATGCCCCACAGGAGCTGATCCTCAGACGAACAAAGATATCCATCAAAGGAAAAAATGGACTCGAGGGCACATGCCCGAGGATGCCCTCACATTCACTGACGAGGACATCGAGACTTTGTCTCAACCTCACCACGATGCTCTAGTAATCACTTTCCTTGTAAATACATTTCAAATTAAACGTGTACATGTAAATCCAGGTATCTCGGCCAACATAATCAGGTCAAGGGTGGTAGAGGAACTCGGGCTGCTCGAACAAATCGTGTCTGCCACTCGAGTTCTAAACGGATTCAACATGGTGAGCGAAACAACCAAGGGAGAAATTACCATCTCGGTCAACATAGTCGGCACGATCCAAAATACCAAATTTTATGTCATCGACGGAGACATGAGATGCAGCGCCTTGCTCAGAAGGCCCGGGATACACCGCATGAGAGAAGTACCATCAACCCTCCATCTAATGATGAAGTTTCCATCAAAGGAGGGAATAAAGACGGTATATGGGGAGCAGCACGCCGCAAAGAAAATGTTCGGGGTACACGATGTGACACCAACAACGAAGCCCTCCGCGTCAAAAAGACCGAGAGACAAACAAGCGGCCGAACAGCCATAAGAAGCCACACCCCAGCCACTTCCGAACTCTTAAGTTAAGGACTGTGTCGCGTCCTTGGAGCGGGAAGGCAAAGAGAACGCTACCGCAGTCAAGGTATGACTATCCCCTTCTATTTAGTTAAATTTCGTGCTAACTTGTGCACAGATACCCAGCAAAGGGGAAGAGAGACGTCGTCCGAATCAAGGACCCCAGGTTTTAAAGCATGCGTCGCACTCTTTTCCTTTGACCAAATTTTTGTCCCGAAAAGGGTTTTGCCGGCAAGGTTTTTAACGAGGCAGCGCCTATATGCTACCTGGGGAAATCTTAAAGATTAGAGGATTCACTCCAATTAGCCTCAAATACTAGGAGGCACCACCCCGGGAGATCATCTTCTCGAATGTGTCAAAGCAAGCCGAGGAGGGATTCCAAGAGAAAATTGTATACCGGGCCAAGCGGTTGAACGAACCGTGTACGCATAGAAGGGTCAAATCCTCAACAGACAAAACATGTGCATTTGTACCAAGCAATGAAAGGACTTTTTTTGCCATCAAAACAATTTGTGATTCAAAGAAGTTACCATTTTTAGGGGAAGCCCCAAAGGTTGTCTCGGGGACTGCCGTCAAAGCCGAGGTAGTAAGATCCCAAGAGGGTAACCTCAGGCGTGCTCGAAGTCATAAGACTGCGAGTAGGGCACAACTAGATCATATGATCCCAACTTCAAATACAAGGCTACATATTCAAACTTATAAGACCCCTAAAAAGGCATACCCTCGAATATAGATGTCGAGGATATGATACTCGGTATTAAGGGCTATGGACAAACACGAACGACTTCGGTCGATAAGGCTACGGCAAAACAAAAGCAATTCGGGGACGCCCGACTATCGCCGTAGAATTAAATCCATCGAAATTATTTTGGAAAGAGCCGGTTAAAATCATGCTACCTTTCGTGTAAGCAAGAGTTTCGAACATTTTCATGTCGGCTCGTAAGGAAGAGTTTCGAACATTATCATGTCGGCTCATAAGAAAGAGTTACGAACATTTTCATGTCGGCTCGTAAGAAGAAGTTTCGAACATTTTCATGTCGGCTCGTAGGGCAAAGCCTCCCGAGGCTCCCATTCGTCACGACTCGTAGTCGAGGTTTTTTAAGGCCATCGAGGGGTCGGGCGAACACGAAAAACTTTGAATGAATCTTTAAGCAATGGAAAATATAGACTTGCTAAAGACTGGTTCAAGTTGAATCGAAAGAAAACCAAGGGTGAATATCCTCGAGTCGAAACCCGACTCGAAGACAAAAAACTCGGGACATGTTAAACTGAAAACGCCTAAGGGCAGACACATCGTAGCCTAAAGGCTACGTCAAAGAACCTATGGGCCGATCAAAGGATGCCATGACTCTGTGATTAAAGGCCTAGACACAAAGATAGCAGCCCCAGGTCATTTGATCGGCCGTCAACATACACCAAAATCGGGAATACAGGGAAAAACAAACACAAGCAAACCAAAATGAACAAATATTCTCATATATACTAGTAATACACTTATAAACTCTCCCAACAAAGATTTATGTAAAAAAGAAGCCTAGTTTTCTTTCGGGACCAGCTCCCCCAAAGACCTTTGAACATCGGCATCCACACCAGGGGAAAGGAAGAACTGGGCATCGATCTCATACGCTTTTGCCTGCTTTATCTCTTCCGAAAGATCAAAACCACGAGCGTGTATCTCCTCAAGGGTCTCTCTACGGGATTTAAACCGAGCGTGTTCCTTGTTTCTTCTCTCCCTATCAAGGGTTTCCGTCAATTCAGCCCGAGTATCGGCGACATCCCTCAGGTAAACAGCTACTTTCTTATCAGCCTTTGTTCGTGCCTCTTCAGCTTCGGCTCGGGAATCGATAGTTTCAGCCTTCACCGTAGCAGGTCGACCTCTAGCCTCTCTACTCGATTCGTTAGCACCGAGTTATCCTCCCGAAAATTCCGAAGGTGCACCTCGAGGGAAGAAGCTCTAGCCAAAGCATTCTTATTGGCCTCAGCATGGGTGTCATTCCGAGCTCTAAGCCCAGTGCACTCACGTTCGGCCTGACCGACTCTTCCCCAGAGACGCTCCAGGTCCTCCGTCTTTTTCTGCAGCTGCAACACCAGAATGTTAGACCTTGAAAACAAGAGAAATAATGCATAGGACACCAAAAGTAGGATTCACCTATTCCTCAAGGCGACCCTCGTAGTCGCGGTTCCGACTTACCTCATACCCAAGGTGTGTCAATTCCTTCGCATGTCTGTCACTAAGGAGCTTAAGGGATCTCTCCCCATCCAAAGCCTTCCGCACTTCACACCTGAGCTTATCAAAAACCTGTGAAAGGCAAGTTTAGCTAAAAAATGGAAATATAGAGTCAAAACAACGGCGACTCATCAAACCTTACCGTAGTGCAGAATTGATGTGCATTCTTGAAAGACGAACGAATATCTCCAAGGCTGGCCCCCTCCTCCATAGACCTCCGGAGGGGAACATGGTCATCAGCAATCTCATCCCCATCAGACGGGCCTTGACCCCGAACCTCCGTCGAAGTACCTTCGACGCAAGGAACTAACGGTGGAGAGAAATCTTCTCCCCCAAAGTGCCTTCATAAAGACGATTAGGTGGAGACAAAGGGGAGGCCCCATCACCACTTTTGCGTCTCCAGGAAGGTCTTGCCTTGCAGCCATCTTCCTCACCCACCAAAGGCTCTTTCCGTTTGGTGCATTGTCCCAGCCCCGAGGCCGGCAACTCCTTTCTCTCTTTTAGAGAGTCCGATCTCGCTCCCGGTAGCTCCTCGACACCTACAAAAGGGAAATACATCAAGGGAAACAACTGATCCTCGAGGGAAAAGAGCTCTACGGTACTCACCTTGAGGCATTGCCTCCCACCTACACTTTGACAAATCATTCCATTTGCGCTCATCATGGGACGAATAGTTCATCAGGCCCCAGATCCAACCCGCCAAACCGAGGATTTCACGTGGTGACCACGGGGTCGCTGAAAAAGGGGAGGAAAGATTTAGTGTGGGACCAGCTTCCGCCTTAGACAAATTAATAGCAAGAGTGTACCACTTATGTGTAGGATTCCATTTCACAGGAAACGATAAGAATTTCGCAGGGATGATGTCGGCGGTCCGCACTCGAACAAATTGGCCCGTCCACCCTCGATCTTAATTTTCTCTCCCCTGGCGACAGAGGATATGGAGGTCCGACGCAACAGGGTAACCAGTCCACTGCAGTGTATGGGCCGATACAACCTGATGAGGTGGTTGAGGGTAAACTCGACCTCGGCCTTCTCTGCAAAAAACCTGATCATAAGTACGATCCTCCAGAATGACAGGTGGACCTGTGCCAGGGTGGCCTGGAATTTTCGACAAAATCCGATGATGACCTTATCAAGGGGGCCCAATGTAAAGGGGAACGTATACACATTCAGAAACCCTTCCATATGAATCGTAGTGCCCTCCCTCAAGGAAGGGGCCTACAATACCACGTCTTTTCCCCATCTACCATCTCTCCTCATTTCCTCGAGGTGGTCTCCGCCTATCGACGGTATGGGCCTCGACGATAGTCCCGACAGTTTTGAATATCAGAATACCTCATTGACACAAGGCCATCCTTCGAGGTAAGATGTCCCGTGATTTGTTCGGCATAAACTGGCGGTGTACCACTGGCCGAATGAGGAGCAGAGGTAGGTCTTTCCTCTCCCTGGAGGATGGGTTCAGGCACATTAACCATGATTGCTATAAAGCAAGAAAGGGGAGGGAAGGCCTGAAGAAAGAATACCCGGCTGAAATGATGGAGCGCTCAGTGACGAAATAATTTTATAAGGAAACAGTTATTCTATAAAGCAAAATCTCCAAGTGAGGAGAAAGAATGCGTATATATATATAGAGAGAGCAGCGGCTGTCCACCTAACCTGAAGGTCAATAAATTCTAACCAGCTCATTTATTTCCCCTTTTCCTTTTCGGGAAATGCACCGGCAAGGTTATCTCTGTCATTTCACGAATCATCAGGGGCCTCTGATGGATTCTGCCTCAAAGCAACACACGAACTAGGGATCCCCGCCATCGTAATCAGGGAGCCTTAAAAACCACCTACGCTGGTTCAGCCCAAGACAGTACCTGGTCTCGAGGGCTCTGCTATCCCAAGAACAGGCCTCGAAACATCGATGTCAAGTCCAAAAGGAATAACTTTGAAAAAGGAAGATAAGAGGCAAAAAGAAATTCATTATTTTCACAAAACTATATGTACAAAGCTATGTCTTTACAATGTTGCCCCAAAGGGAAAAGAAAAAAAGGACTATTCTTCGCCCTCGCTGTCGGCCAAGTCACAGGCGGAGTCACTATCGAAACTTCCGCCCGATGAGGACATGGGCGATGTCTCTTCCTCCAAAACCCTGGCCTCTTCGACCTCAGTATGGAAGTCGTCACCCCGAGCAATCGCCTCCTCGAGTGCTAGCCTCCTATCTTGGGAACGAGCATGCTCGACAGCCCGCTTCAATTTTTGCACTGCCTCTGCAGATATATTTTTGGCCTGGTTATTGGCAGCAATGGCGTCCTTCCTATATGATGCAACGTGTCCTTCAGCCTCAGACTTGGCCTCAGACAATCGGACTATCTCCTCCTGGGCGTTTCGGAGAAGGTCCTGGGTTGAAGTCAGATCGCCCCGCAGAAGATCCCTCTCCGAGACCGCGACCTCGATTCGCCCTCTCAGCTCAATGATCTCATTATCCCTGGCCTCTGACTCCACTCAGAATTGCTTCACCAGGGCATTCTTTTGGAGTATCTGCAAGGGAAAACTAAATTAGTAAAGTTGATTTGTGCATGTGCGATAGCAGACCTACAGATGCCATGCTACCTGCGCGTTGAGACTAGCCCGAAGCGCCTGCAGCTCATCCTCTTTTTGAGCCAGGGAAAACTTTAATTACCATATTTTGGAGGCAGACTTCCCGAGCTCTCCCTCGCGGTAGATAAGCTTGATGTTTAACTTGGAAAAAACCTAGTCTTATGCCTTCTTGGCCTACAACATAAAAGAAGACGGTTAAGCAAACAAGGGTAAGATTTCGGGACAGCTAATAGTGAGTCAGAAAAATCACCTGCTCCAAATTCCCCTTGGCCCCCTCAAAAGTGATTTGGGAATTAGGGTCAGCTACATCTTCGACGTCATCAAATAGATCCTCAAAAGCATCATCTTCCCCTCGGAGGATGCCTTCACAGAGGGTGCCCCGATCCTGGGACTCCCTAATCTCCCCCGAGGAAAAGGATAGGCCTAAAGTAGAGCCATATACAACATCAAGGTCGAGCCTCTTGAGCTCATCGAGGCAAGTCATGTCATGCCCCGAGGATTGCTCGAGGACTGCGGTCGAGTCTCCCTTAAAATTCCCCTCCGAGTGAGGGAGGCCAACATCGCCCGTCCTAAATTCTTCGTCTCCACAGTCAGCGACCGGTAGAAGAATCGTGTTCCTCCTTACCCTTTGTACCAAATGGAGGTTATCCTCGTCTTCGTCTTCGTCTCCATCCACGGCGCAGGGATGCAAGATAACGATCTGAGTCGATACCGAGACTTTGGCCTTGGACTTGCGGGCCTTGGTTTATTTTTCCTTAGGGGGCCCATCTGGTGCCTCCTTCCTCTTTCTCTTGGCCTCGCCAGGTTTCGAAGTCCCCTTCTCACTGGAAAGAGGCGGTCTCATCAACAGGGTACCGTCGAGACCTGTATTTAGAGAGCGTATGAGAACTTCTGCTTCGAAAAGAGTTCATGTAAAAATTGACGGGAGAAAGTTTACCATGGTTCTTGGCCTGCCACCTCGCCTGCGCCAAAATACGCCAGGATCGCCCGTTGTACGGAAAGGCAGAATCCATTTGTGCGACCCACCCGAACAGATCCTGGACTAAGTCAGGATACCAAGTAGTAGTTGCATAAACAAAAGGGGTGCAGTTCAGTAACTGGCTCACCTAATTAATACATTTATCTAATATTTTGGAAATAAAGTATAACCAACAACATAAACAAAAGAAATGAACAAACACACGAAATCCCACTTTCAGATATATCAAATTCCTAGTGTATACATGAGCGATCAGGGAGTGACTACTCCGAAAGATCTTGTCGCATTATTCCGAAACTTCATTAGTAAATATCACAGTAACATGAACTTGTAATATAATAATATAGTATAATTAAATAGGATTATTTTAAGCATACCAATCTAGTATTCATATTCACGCATTGTATTTTATTCAACATGGCAGATTTGTTGCTATTAATCTCTTCCTGTATGTGAACTGGACCTACAAATGTTTCAGGAATCATCTCATCAACTATTTTCCCAGTTGGTTCGTCAATGCAACAAAAAAATAGTAAATTCAAAAAAAGATACAATTATTTATGCTATTGTGGAATCACCAACAGTAAATTCAAGAGGTCATAGGGTGACCAATTACAGAAGTTTCTTAACTACTATGAAGAGGAAAAGAAATAAAACCATAAATGATAGAAATTTAGAAC
This sequence comes from Nicotiana undulata, assembly GCA_005239495.1. NCBI lineage: Eukaryota > Viridiplantae > Streptophyta > Magnoliopsida > Solanales > Solanaceae > Nicotiana > Nicotiana undulata. Next base: position 26,083 of record ML247934.1, read on the forward strand.
TCAGTTAAAAAGATTATCTGTATATATTTACAAAGAATCTAAAACCTGATATTTTGTAGTTACATAAGTTCCCTTTCTAACGGCACAAGTGGATTGTGATTTCAGTATTCCTATAGAGAGATAAAGAAATTTTAATCAGGGCGTGCAGAGCTGTAAAAGGCCCAAATGACATAAATTCATAACTAAGTTCAAAAGAATATATGTATACATTTACAAAGAATCTGGATTTGAGTTTTGTATATTGTAGTGTCACGACCCGAAATCCCACTTTCGGGCCATGACTGCATCTAACGTTGAACCCACTAGACAAGCCAACGTTGAACTAAATAAAACTCATTAACAACTAAAACGAACAAGATAACTAAGGCATCGATGGTCAACAATATGAAGGTTAACAAATTACCACAAATAATATAGAAACTTCAAAATAAAACCCATATACATATCCCAGAACAGGTGTCACATACTCACGAACTGTCTAAGAGATTACTAAATACAAGGATCTGAAATAAGTACATATGACTGTCTTTGAACTATAAAATGAGACAGAGCTGAAAGTGAAGGGTAGAAGGTGACGCCAAGGCCCACGAACGTCTGCGGTTCTACCTCGATGTCTCCTATATGAACTGATGAAATGCTCCGACCGTCAGTGACCACCGGGTCCGGTTGCGTAGTCTGCACAACATAAAGAAGTGATGGTGCAGCATTAGTACAACCGACCCCATCTACTGAGTAAGTGCCGAGCCTAACCTCGGCGAAGTAGTGACGAGGCTAGGACCGACAACAATATATGTACCTGTGCAATTCTATATAATTACAGAAAAATATCAACGGAATTAAGCAAGTAAAAACAGATACGGTGAGAAACACTCTAGGGGTAAAAGGGGCAACAAAATGCTAGCACGGTAGAACAGGGTAATAACTGAAATGTAAAAAGGTAAAAGCAGGAATTTAACGTCTCAGCACAGATAATGAACAACAAAAGGCACGGCATGTCCCCTCGTGCATAATCTCGAAATCACTCGGCACAGAATGTCCCCTCGTGCATATATAGTAACACTCAGCACGGAATGTCCCCTCGTGCAATAAATAATCAATGATCAACACGGCATGTCCCCTTGTGCGATAAATAATAATCAATCAACACGGCATGTCCCTCGTGTGATAAATAATAAACAATCAGCACGGCATGTCCCCGCGTGTGATAAATAATAAACAATTAGCACGACATGTCCCCTCGTGCGATAAATAATAAATGATCAACACGGCATGTCCCCTCGTGTGATAAATAATAAAAAATGTGAAAACTAACAATAAAAATTCTCAAGCGTGCAGAAATACTCAATAAAATTCTATCGTCCCGGCAAGGGACTCAACTATAACCCAACTCGCTCAGAAATATAAATTCAACAGTAAAAGCCTCAATTGAACAAATAATTCGATAACTTCCCACGTCATGGTATAAAATGAATGTATCACTTCTAAATCGCCAATTACTCATAGTACAGAGAATATTGAGAACACGGTACGATTCATCACAATTGACCCACGGGCATGCTTGACCACAACATATAGGTACTCGTCACCTCACCTATACGTTGGACATGAATTACACATAGCAATTAAGACTCTATACCTATTTCCTCAAGCTAAGGTTAGGCCAAACACTTAACTCGGGTCCAAGAATAGCAATTCAACCCTCTAACACCGCCTTTCCTTTAGAATTCAACTCCGGAATGGTATTATCTAGACATAATTAACTCAAGAGTATCAATAATGACTCAATGAATCAATTCCATAGCCTAATTACCCATTTCCAACCATTCTTCCAAAAATACTAAAATTCGACCCCGAGCCCGCTTGGTCCAAACACGAGGCTCGGACCAAAACCCAATTACCCATACCCCCACGAGTTAGAATATATAATTTGTTTTGAAATCCGACCCCAAATTGGGGTTGAATTGCCCAAAATTCCCAAAAACCTAACTCTACCTAAAACCCCTAATTTCTACTTTTATTTTAGGATTTTAGGCCTAGATTCTAGTGTGAAATCTTGTAAAAAGAAGTTAAGAAGTAAAGAAAATGAGTTAGAAATCACTTACAAATGTTTTGGAGAAGAAGGAGTGTTTGAAAAATTGCCTCTTATGTTTTTAGGGCTATGAAATATTAAAATAACTGAAATTCTCATATAATTATACCCATTTCTGGTCTCCCACCGCGGTCTGGGAAAAAACGACCGCGGCCACGAAGGCAAAAATCAAGAAAAGCTGAAGAAAACCCAAGAAAATGACTGTTGTGACATGCTTTAGTACTTTGGCCATAACTTTCGCTACAGAGGTCTACATTACAACTTCTTTACCTTTCTAAAAACTAGACACGAAGGGCTACATCTTTCGGTTTTGAATCATCTCAAATTTCCTTGTAGATCAAAACATATAAGCCTCCAAAGTCGGACTAGTGCCGAGCCCTCCACCGCGGACCGCGAAAAAATGATCGCGGCCGCGAAGACTTTACCGCGGTCCACAAAAAAAGGACCGCGGACGCGGTGGGAAGTTCAGAGAACTGTACTCTACTGTATTTTAAGCCTAAAAACATCCCAGGACCTACCCGAAACTCACCCGAGCCCTCGGAACCTCAAACCCAATGTACACACGACTTCAAAATCATCCTACGGACTTATTCGAGTAATGAAACCACCAAAATAACATCAAAAAAAATGAATTAAACTCCACAATCTATAGAATTTTCTCAAACATCATAAACTATCAAATTTTCCATTCTTGATCCGAAACACGTCATTTCAAGTCCGTTTTACACCAAATTTCACAGATAATTCACATAACCTATAATAAACTTGTTCCTGGCTCCGGAACCATAATACGGGCACGGTAATACGGTTTTCACATAATTATTCATTTTCAAAAACCTTTATTATTTTCAGAAAATAATTTTCTTTAAAAATTTATTTCTCGGGCTTGGGACCTCGGAATTCGATTCCGGGCATGCGCCCAAGTCCCATATTTTCCTACGGACCCTCCAGGACCGTCAAATCACGGGTTCGGGTCCGTTTACCAAAAATGTTGACCAAATTCAACTTTATTCAATTAATTATTCCAAAAATTCTATTTTTATCAAAATTTCACATTAAAGCTTCCCAGCTACATGCCCGGGCTGCGCACGCATATCGAGGTGAGATTAACGGAGGCTTTCAGGGCCTCGGAACATAGATTTAGCTAAAATTACTTAGGACCACCTTTTGGGTCATCACAATCTCCACCTCTAAAACAAACGTTCGTCCTCGAACAAACATAGAAAAGTACATGAGTCTGAGAAAAGATGGGGATAACGGCTCCTCATATCGGACTCGGACTCCCAAGTAGCTGCCTCGGTAGGCTGACCTCTCCATTGAACACGAACCGAAGGATAATTCTTCGATCTCAACTGGCGAACCTGCCTATCTAATATAGCTACCGGCTCCTCCTCATAGGTCAAATCCTTGTCCAACTGGACACCGCTGAAGTCAAGAACATGGGATGGATCCGCAATATACCTCCGGAGCATAGATACATGAAACACTGGATGCACGACTGATAAATGCGGTGGCAAGGCAAGTCTGTAGGCCACCTCTCCTACCTTGTCCAAAATCTCAAATGGACCAATATACCTAGGGCTCAACTTGCCCTTCTTTCCGAATCTCATCACGCCCTTCATAGGCGACACTCG
>ML247934.1:29852-76059 GCA_005239495.1 Nicotiana undulata
ACGGCTGATAAATGCGGTGGCAAGGCAAGTCTGTAGGCCACCTCTCCTACCTTGTCCAAAATCTCAAAGGGACCAATGTACCTAGGGCTCAACTTGCCCTTCTTTCCGAATCTCATCACGCCCTTCATAGGAGACACCCGAAGAAACACCTGGTCTCCCACCATGAAAGCCAAATCTCGAACTCTACAATCTGCATAACTCTTTTGCCTGGACTAAGCTGTACGAAGCCTATCCTAAATGATCTTCACCTTGTCCAAGGCATCCTGGACTAACTCAGACCCTAATAACATAGCCTCTCCGGGCTCAAACCATCCGACTGGAGACCGACATCATCTACCATACAACGCCTCATACAGAGCCATCTGAATGCTCGACTGATAAATGGTTTTGTAGGCAAACTCTGCTAAAGGCAAGAACTGATCCCATGAACCACCAAAGTCGATGACACACGCTCGCAACATATCCTCCAAAATATGAATAGTACGCTCGAATTGTCCGTCCGTCTGAGGATGAAATGTTGTGCTCAACTCGATCTCTGTGCCCAACTCTTGCTAAAATACTCTCCTGAAATGGGAGGTAAACCGAGTACCTCGGTCCGATATAATCGATATGGGCACACCATGCAATCTAACAGTCTCTCGCATGTAAATCCTTGCCAACTTCTCCGCTGAATACGACACTGATACTGGAATGAAATGTGCTGACTTGGTCAGCCTATCCACAACAACCCATACTGCATCAACCATCCTCTGAGTCTGTGGAAGTCCAACTACAAAATCCATCGTGATACGCTCCCACTTCCACTCGGGAAGCTGAATCTGCTACATCAAACCACCGGGTCTCTGGTGCTCATACTTAACCTGCTGGCAATTCAAACACCGAGCTACATAAGCTACAACATCCTTCTTCATTATATGCCACCAATAATGCTTCCGCAAGTCGTGGTACATCTTTGCGGCGCCCGGATGAATGGAATACCAAGAACTATGGGCCTCCTGCAATATCAACTCACAAATGATGTCGACATCGGGTACACAAATACAACCCTGCAATCTCAAAACTGCCTCAGCATCCACTGTGACCTGCTTGGCATGTCCGTGCCGAACTGCATCTCTAAGAGCACATAAATGACGATCCTCATACTGCCTGGCACGAATACGATCATACAATGAAGAACGGGCGACGGTATGGGCCAAAACACTGCCACCCTCAGAAAACTCTAACCTAACAAATCAATTGGCTAACGCCTGAACATCCAGAGCCAAAGGTCGCTCTTCAACTGATAAATAGGCCAAGCTACCCATACTGACTGACTTCCGGCTCAAAGCATCGGCCACCACATTGGCCTTTCCCGGATGATACAGAATAGTAATATCATAATCTTTCAGCAACTCTAACCACCTCCTCTGTCTCATATTCAACTCCTTTTGCTTAAACAAGTATTGCAAACTCTTNCCACCCTGCATCAATACCGCACCGAGCCCAACCCGTGATGCATCACAATACACGGTATATGGTCCTGAACCTATGGGCAACACTAACACCGGTGTCGTGGTCAAGGCTGTCTTGAGCTTCTAAAAGCTCGCCTCACACTCATACGACCACCTGAACTGGGTACCCTTCTGGGTCAACCTGGTCATCGGGGATGCGATAGATGAAAATTCCTCCATAATCGGCGATAATAACCTGCTAAGCCCAAGAAACTCCGAATCTCTGTAGCTGAAATGGGCCTAGGCCAATCTCTGACTGCTAAAATCTTCTTGGGATCCACCTAAATACCCTCTGAGGAAACCACATGGCCTAGAAATGCAACTGAACTCAACCAAAATTCACACTTGGAGAATTTGGCATACAACTGACTATCCCTTAGAGTCTGGAGGACGACTCTAAGGTGCTGCTCATGCTCCTCTCGGCTGCGAGAGTATATCAATATATCATCAATGAAAATAATAACGAACGAGTCCAAATAAGTCCTGAACACTCGGTTCATCAACTCCATAAAAGCAGCGGGGGCATTTGTCAACCCGAATGACATCACCAAGAACTCATAATTCCCATAACGAGTGTGAAAGGCCGTCTTAGGGACATCTGAAGCCCTAATCCTCAGCTGATGGTAACCATATCTCAAGTCTATCTTGGAGAACACTGTAGCACCCTCAAGCTAGTCAAATAGATCATCAATCCTCGGCAAGGGATACTTGTTCTTAATGGTAACCTTATTCAACTGCCGGTAGTCAATACAGATCCTCATTGAGCCATCTTTCTTCTTAACGAACAACACTGGAGCACCCCAAGGAGAAACACTAGGCCTAATGAAGCCTTTATCCAACAAGTCCTGCAACTGATCCTTCAATTCCTTCAACTCTGGCGGGGTCATACGATATGGCGGAATAGAAATGGGTTGAGTTCCCTGAGCCACCTCGATACAAAAGTCAATATTCCTGTCGGGTGGCATACCCGGCAGGTCGGCAGGGAAAACCTCCAGGAACTCACGAACCACAGGCACATACTCCATAGAAGGAACCCCAGCACTAGAATCATGAACATAGGCCAAATAGGCCAAACAACCCTTCTCAACCATGCGTCGAGCCTTCATATAAGAAACAACTCTACCAGAAGAATGACTAGGAGTCCCTCTCCACTCTAAACGAGGTACACCTGGCAAGGCCAAGGTCACTGTCTTGGCATGACAGTCCAGAATAGCATGATAGGGGGATAGCCAATCCATTCCCAATATAACATCAAAGTCAACCATATCCAGAAGTAAAAGATCAACCCGAGTCTCCATACCACCAATAACTACTAAGCAAGCATGGTAGACTCGATCTACCACTATAGAATCACCCACCGGGGTAGACACATGCACAGCAGTACTCAAAGAATCACGGGGCATGCTCAAATAAGGGGCAAAATATGAAGACACATAGGAGAATGTAGAACCCAGATCAAATAACACTAAAGCCTCTCGGCTGCAAACTGAAACTGTACCTGTAATAACTGCATCAGAAGCCTCAGTGTCAGGTCTGGTAGGAAAAGCATAACACCGGGGTTGAGCCCCTCCAGCCTGAACAACACTGGGTCGACCTAATACGGCCTGACCTCTACCTCTCGTGGCATGCCCTCCACCTCTATGAGTCTGACCCCCACCTCTGGCACCACGACCACCACCCCTAGCTGGCTAAGGGGGTGGGGGTGCACCTGATGTGGGAACCATGGCACGGCAACCCTGATACTGGGACCCACCAAAACCTCAGGGGCAAAACCCGGAGATGTGCCCCGAACCACCGAAAGTGTAGCATGTCTTCGGCAGCTGAGAATACTGACCCTGGAACTGTCCCTGACGACCAGAATGACCACCCTGAAGGCTCTGAACCGACGGTGCACTGATGGGAGCTGATGATGCACTGCGGGATACTTGGACTACCGACTGATAAGGCCTAAGGGGATGACCTCTACCAAATGAATCCCTGCCTCCAGATGAGGCACTACTGAAATGGCCGAAATGATAATGTCTCTTGTAAGACCCTTGACCACCACCCTGGGATAATACCATCTCAATGCGTCTGGCCACATCGGCTGCATCCTGAAAGGAGATATCAGTACCTGTCTCCCTGGTCATCTAAAGTCTGATAGGCTGAGCCAGACCCTGAATAAATCTCCGAACCCTCTCCCGATTAGTGGGAGTATCATAATAGCATGCCTGGCTAGAGTAATAAACCTGGTCTCGTACTGAGTGATGGACATGGAGCCCTGCTGGAGACGCTCAAACTACCTCCGAAGATCCTCTCGCTGAGTAATGGGAAGAAACTTCCCCAAGAATAGCTCGGAGAACTGAGCCCAAGACAAAGGTGCATACCCAGCTGGTCTGGTCAAGCAATAGTCTCTCCACCAAGTTTTGGCTGTGCCAGATAACCGAAAAGTAGCAAAGTCAACTCTATTGAACTCCACAATGCCCATGCTCCGAAGAACCTCGTGACAACTGTCCAAGTATTCCTGTGGATCCTCTGACAGTGCACCAGTAAAAGTAGCAGTGAATAACTTGGTGAACCGATCCAACCTCCATAGAGCGTCCGCTGACATGACTGCTCCCTCAACGGCGGGTGCCACCATACTCGGCTGAACTACTCCGGCTGTTTGAGGTGCCGGAGTCTGGAACTGAGTGGAAAACTGCTCTAGCGTATGAATAGTAGGAGTCTGGGTACCTCCCCATCCTGAGATCCAGCTGGTGCAGTAGGAAGAAGACCGGCCTGAGCCACACTCTCCATGAGTCCCACCAAGCGGACTAGGACGTCCTGAAGCACCGGGGTAGCAATGAACCCCTTCTGGACATGAGCTGGTCCAACTGGGACTGTTGGAACTGGGACCTCCTCGTCAGACTCGACCTGAGGGTCCTCCACTGGGGCTGCTACTCTAGGCTGAGCCCTGCCCCGGCCTCATCCTCGACCTCGACCCCTCGTAGGAGCTGTAGCAGGAGTGTCGGGCTGCTGAGCGGAACCAAGGGAAGCACGCGTCCTCGCCATCTGCGAGAGAGTAGAATAGAGACTCAATTAGTATTTAGAAGTCAAATGGCACGACAGAGAATGAAGGATATGAAGTTATTCCTAACTCTGTAGCCTCTGGGGGATAAGTATAGACGTTTCCGTACTGCTCCCTCAAACTCTACCAAGTATGTCTGTGAGTTGTGAGACCTAAGCAACCTAGCGCTCTGATACCAACTTGTCACGACCCGAAATCCCACCTTCGGGCCATGATTGCGTCAAACGTTGAACCCGCTAGACAAGCCAACGTTGAACTAAATAAAACTCATTAACAACTAAAAAGAACAAGATAACTAAGGCATTGATGGTCAACAATATGAAGGTTAATAAATTAAAACAAATAATATAGCAACTTCAAAATAAAACCCATATACATATCCCAGAACTGGTGTCACATACTCACGAACTGTCTCAGAGATTACCAAATACAAAGGTCTGAAATAAGTACATATGACTGTCTTTGAACTATAAAATGAGACAGAGCTGAAAGTGAAGGGTATAAGGTGACGCCAAGGCCCACGAACATCTGCGGGGTCTACCTCGATGTCACCTGTATGAACTGATGAAATGCTCCGACCGTCAGTGACCACCGGGTCCGCCTGCGTAGTCTGCACAACATAAAGAAGTCGAGGTGCAGCATTAGTACAACCGACCCAATGTACTGAGTAAGTGCTGAGCCTAACCTCGGCTAAGTAGTGATGAGGCTAGGACCGACAACAATATATGTACCTGTGCAATTCTATATAATAACAAGAAAATATCGACGGAATTAAGCAAGTAAAAACAGATACGGTGAGAAACATGTTGGGGGTAAAAGGGACAACAAAATGCTAGCACGGTAGAATAGGGTAATAACTGAAATGTAAAAAGGTAAAAGCGGAAATTTAACGTCTCAGCACAGATAATGAACAGCAAAAGGCACGGCATGTCCCCTCGTGAATAATCTCGAAATCACTCGGCACGGAATGTCCCCTCGTGCATATATAGTAACACTCATCACGGAATGTTCCCTCGTGCAATAAATAATCAATGATCAATGCGGCATGTCCCCTCGTGCGATAAATAATAACCGATCAACACGACATGTCCCATCGTGTGATAAATAATAAACAATCATCACGACATGTCCCCTCGTGTGATAAATAATAAGCAATCAGCACGGCATGTCCCCTCGTGCGATAAATAATAAACGATCAACACGGCATGTCCCCTCGTGTGATAAATAATAAACAATCAGCACGGCATGTCCCCTCGTGTGATAAATAATGTAAAAACATTAATATAATGTGAAAACTAACAAAAAAAAATTCTCAAGCGTACAGAAATACTCAAAAAAATTCTATCGTCCCGGCAAGGGACTCAACTATAACCCAACTCGCTCAGAAATATAATTTCAACAGTAAATGCCTCAACTGAACAAATAATTCGATAACTTCCCACGTCATGGTACAACATCAATGTATCACTTCTAAATCGCCAATTACTCATAGTACAGAGAATATTGAGAACACGGTATGATTCATCACAATTGAACCACGGGCATGCTTGACCACAACATATAGGTACTCGTCACCTCACCTATACGTTTGACATGAATTACACATAGCAATTAAGACTCTATACATATTCCCTCAAGCTAAGGTTAGGCCAAACACTTACCTCGGGTCCAAGAATAGCAACTCAACCCCCTAACACCGCATTTCCTTTAGAATTCAACTCCGTAATGGTATTATCTAGACATAATTAACTCAAGTGTATCAATAATGACTCAATAAATCAATTCCATAGCCTAATTACCCATTTCCAAGTATTCTTTCAAAAATACTAAAATTTGACCCCGGGACCGCTTGGTCCAAACACGAGGCTCGGACCAAAACCCAATTACCCATACCGCCACGAGTTAGAATATATAATTTGTTTTAAAATCCGACCCCAAATTGGGGTTGAATTGCCCAAAATTTCCAAAAACCTAACTCTACCCAAAACCCTTAATTTCTACTTTGATTTTAGTATTTTAGGCCTAGATTCTAGTGTGAAATCTTGTAAAAAGAAGTAAAGAAAATGAGTTAGAAATCACTTACAAATGTTTTGGAGAAGAAGGAGTGTTTGAAAAATCGCCTCTTATGTTTTTAGGGCTATGAAATATGAAAATAACTGAAATTCTCATATAATTATACCCATTTCTGGTCCCCCCACCGTGGTCCGCGAAAAAACCGACCGCGGCCACGAAGGCAAAAATCAAGAAAAGCTGAAGAAAACCCAAGAAAATGACTGATGTGACATGCTTTAGTATTTTGGACATACCTTTCGCTACAGAGGTCCAAATTACTATTTCTTTACCTTTCTAGAAACTGGACACGAAGGGCTACAACTTTCGTTTTTGAATCATCTCAAACTTCTTTGTAGATCAAATGATATTAGCCTCCGAAGTCGGACCGGTGCCCAGCCCTCCACCGCGGACCGCGAAAAAATGACCGCGGCGGCGAAGACCTTACCACGGTCCGCGAAAAAAGGACCGTGGACGCGGTGGGAAGTTCAGAGAACTGTACTCTATTGTATTTTAAGCCTAAAAAAATCCCGGGACCTACTCGAAACTCACCCGAGCCCTCGGAACCTCAAACCCAATGTACACACGATTTCAAAATCATTCTACGGACTTATTCGAGTAATGAAACCACCAACATAACATAAAAACAATGAATTAAACTCCACAATCTATAGAATTTTCTCAAACTCCATAAACTATCAAATTTTCCATTCTTGATCCGAAACACGTCATTTCAAGTCCGTTTTACACCAAATTTCACAGATAACTCACATAACCTATAATAAACCTGTTTCGGGCTCCGGAACAATAACACGGGCCCGGTAACACGGTTTTCACATAATTATTTATTTTCAAAAACCTTTATTATTTTCAGAAAATAATTTTCTGTAAAAATTCATTCCTCGGGCTTGGGACCTCGGAATTCGATTCCGGGCATGCGCCCAAGTCCCATATTTTCCTACGGACCCTCCGGGACCGTCAAATCACGGGTCCGGGTTCGTTTACCAAAAATTTTGACCAAAGTCAACTTTATTCAATTAATTTTTCCAAAAATTCCATTTTTATCAAATTTTCACATAGAAGCTTCCCGCTTACATGCCCGGGCTACGCACGCATATCGAGGTGAGATTAACGGAGGCTTTCGGGGCCTCAAAACACAGATTTAGCTAAAATTACTTAGGATGACCTTTTGAGTCATCACATGTAGCTGCAGAAGTCATCTTTCCAATGGCACAAGCGGATCGTGGTTTCAGCGTGCTTGCAGAGAAGTATAAGTTTTTTTGTCAAGACGTGTAAAGTTGTGAAAAGCTGAATAACTGAAATTCTAACTGAATTCAAAAGCATATTGGTACAATATACGAAGAATCTGACCTGATTTTATATATAATGTAGTTCCAAAAGTCCTCTTTCTAACGGCATAAGCATATCATGATTTTGACGTGCCTATATATAGATAAATACCTTAAGCTAGGGCGTGCAAAGTTGTGAAAAGCAAAACGATATAACTTCATATCTAAGTTTAAAAGAGTATTTTTATAAACTTACAAAGAATCTGGACTTGAATTTTATATTTATAGGAGCTCCATAAGTCATCTTTCCAACGGATCGTGGTTTCAACGTGTCTACAGAGAGACATAATTTTCTTTGTCTGGACGCGCAAAGTTGTGAAGAGCGGAAAACCTGAAATTTATAATTGTATTCAAAAGCATATATGTACAAATATGCGAAGAATCTGGACCTAATTTTTGTATATAATGTAGTTCCAGAAGTCTTTTTTTAAATGAATAGATAGAGCCATGATTGTAAAAAATTTTAAAGGGCACAAGCGGATCGCATTTTCGACATGTCAGTACTGAGATATGAAATTTTTTTTCAATGCGCACAAAGCTGTGAAAAGAGAAATGGTAGAAATTCATAACTGAGTTGAAAAGATTTTATATATATCCACAAAGAATCTGGAACTCATCCTATTATTACTTTTGTAGTAAGTTCAATAAGCATAATAACACCTAGGTGTGAGATAAGACATGTTCTAAGAAATATTCATCTGTTAAAGTTAGATGAACCTGTTTACTGAAAGAGTCAACTAAGTATTCATTTCAGAATTATTTTTTTAAAGTTGAATGCAAGTCAATATTTACACTAATTTCACTCTAGAAAGAACATGTTGAAATAATAAAGTCTTTCCTTTCAAAACCTACTTTGCAAAGGTTATCGAAATTCTGTAAACTTTAGGCGCATACAAAGGTAGAAGTTTTCCTACACGTGAACTGTTATGATTGAACATGATATGATAATAAAATATAAGTGTTCGAACATAATGGCATATTTGATAGGAAAAACTTTCGCAACTCCCTCACCTAATTAATACATTTATCTAATATTATGGAAATAAAGTATAACCAACAACATAATCAAAAGAAATGAACAAACACATGAAATCCCACTTTCAGATATATCAAATTCCTAGTGTATACACGAGCGATCAGGGAGTGATTACTCTGAATGATAGTAGCGCATTATTCCAAAACTTCATTAGTAAATATCACGGTAATATGAACTTGGAATATAGTAATATAGTATAATTAAATAGGATTATTATAAGCATTACCAATCTCGTATCCGTATCCACGCATTGTATTTTATTCAACATGGCAGATTTGTTGCTATCCATCTCTTCTCATATGTGAGTTGGACCTACAAATATTTCAGGAATCATCTCATAAGAGGAAAAGAAATAGAACCATAAATGATAGAAATTTAGAACTGAGTTAAAACGAATATGGAAGAGCAGAATTATCGATTAATTCTGCTTCATCGACATCATTCTGATTTGTTTGCTGATCAAAAGGACGAAATTTAAGGATATTCATATTAAATGAAGAACCAATTATTTCCTCATATGTTGTCCTTTGTGTAAATGTCAGTCTCATATTGTGTGTTGTATTCATTAAAAATAAGTTGTTTGGTCCGACAACAAAGTAGTTCATGCGATATAAGCCGAGTTCATGTATCTTGGTCCGAGAAAACTTAAATATGTACTTCCCAATCGAGACCTGGATATCACCTTAAATAAAATAGATTCATTATTAGGATGTATCATATTTCTAATAAATTGCATATATGTAGAAAGAGAAACATAAATATTTATACTACACATAATCGTTTCATATATGAGTCAAGTTCCGTTATGTTCGTCCTAACCACAACACGGAAGAATTGAAATCTTAGATCAAAACACTATGTATGGATGATATGATTTGCCTAAACAAGAATTCTTGAACAGCAAACAACCAGTTCAGATATTCACGACCAAGAAGTACTGGATTCTCTTTCGGATAAGCCCCGAAAGGAGAAGGAAGGTTGGAATGCCAACAGGCGTCTATTATATTGAATTTACCCGATAGTCCCCATTTTGGGAACGTCCAGTTCCAAAGTCACTGAATGGGTAAGTCACCAATCCCTGGACTATGTAATGTACTTTATCTGCTGGGTTACGGGCGGGCATTTTACCAGAGGTTTCTAATCTACCCTTGTGTGATTCCTGTTGAAGCATATACTCGGGGGGTGGGTGCAGGGCGGACGATTTTAAAGCGGACTCCTCATTCATTAGATAGAGAAGATCACCAAGATTTTGCATTCGTATTAACAACTACTCTAGAGGGAATGTTTTTATGCGGTGCTAACATCTTAATAACAAACTTGCGGATAATAGTTTAACCGGGGGTATACATGAATTATAATAATTTCTACAGTGAGTTCCATATCAATTAAAGAACATTTTTTTGAGAACTTGAATTACTGTCGTTTTTGTTAAACACTCGATAAACACAATTGTGAATACAACATTAACAGAAACAGAGTACTGGTACTACATATACATTTTCACAATTAGTAGTTTGTATTGTGAAAAATTTATCCATAAAACCATAAAAGAAGAAAAACTTTAGAACTATGTAAAGTTGAATATGTGACCTTTACATCTTGTAAAATCAACTCAATCGGATATGGTTTTTAAGGATTGAAATGATCCGGCATTTCCAACATTCAAACGACTCTAACTTTGAGATTCCATTGCATCGATTTGCTTGAAACTTGAATGATTTCATGAAGTGTTGTAGCCATATTTGAAAACTTCTGTAATTTGAGCAAAGGAAAAGGGGGAGTAGTAATAGTGCAACGACCCGACTGGTCATTTTGAAATCTAGCGCGTTCTTCGGTGGTCTGAGACCATGAGCAGCTTTACTTCGGGTATTATGACTTGTACGCATGGTCGGAATTAAATTCTGGGAGTTTTGGAGTTGATTTGGAAAGAGAATTCTCGTTTCGAAAGCTTTAAGTTAGAAGAATTGACTAAGGTTAGATTTTGAGTAAACGGCATAGGAATAGGGATTTGAATGTTCCAGCAAGTTCGTATGATGATTTCGGACTTGGACGTATATTCGGATCAGGTTTTGGATGACCTGGGATCGTTTCGGCGTCTATTGTGGAAGTTGGCATTTTGGAAGAAATTCATAAATTTGGGTTGAGGTGAATTTCAATGTTATCGATATCTATTTGGGATTCCGATTCTGGGAAAAGCTATATATGGTGATTCTGGTATTGGGAGTGCGCCCGGATATGAATTTGGAGGTCCATAGGTCATTTCGGGGTCATTTGGCGAAAGTTAAAAATTTGAAGGGTTTTAAGAAGTTTGACCGGAAGTGGAGTTTTTGATATCGGGGTCGGATTCCGATTCTAGAAGTTGGAGTAGGTCCGTAATGTTAAATTTGACTTGTGGGCAAAATTTGAGGTCAATCGGGAGTGATTTTGATAGGTTTCGACATCGAATGTAGAAGTTTGAAGTTCTAAAGTTCGTTGAGCTTGAATTGGGGTGCGATTCATGATTTCGATATTTTTTCATGTGATTTCAGGCCTCGAGCAAGTTCGTGTCATGTTTTGGGACAGTTTGGTGTGATTCAACGGGGTCCTAAGGGCCTCGGGTGTGTTTCGGATCATTTTGGGCTACTTTGGATGCTGATTTACTGATATCTGGTGTTGTTCTTCGCGTTCACGAGGATCCTCTCGTGTTCGCGAAAAAGGATTTGGCTTCTGGGATTTTCTTCTTCGCGTTCGCGTAGAGAGTCTCGCGTTGGCGAAGAAGGAATCTCTGTTGCGCATTTCTGACTTCGGAGGCTCATATCTCACAATCTATAAGGCATTTGGAGATGAAAACAAAAGTTGTATCCCTTTGAGTCTAGTTTTCAGAAAAATAAACCATTTAGTATTTCAGTTTGTGTGGAAGGAGTTATGGCTGGTACACTACAGGCTGTCCGAGAAGATGAAGAAGAAATTTGTGTTGCATAGGGCTGACTTTGGAAGCTTATATCCCGAAATCTATATGAAATTTGGAGATGACCAAAACATGAAAGTTGTAAGTCATGGTGTCTAGTTTCTAAAACATTAAAGTATTTGTAATTTGGAGTTTCGTACAAAAAGGTATGACCATTATACTAGAGGCTGTCTGAGAAGAGTTTGGAAATGGATTTCGAGAATTTTTGTTCTTCGCGAACGCGATGGGAGGCCCGCGAATGTGAAGAAGATTTGCCTGGCAGTGTATAAGTTTGCAAAAAATGGGTTTGGCTCATTTCTTCTCATTTCCTCCATGGGAGACGACCTAGGGGCAATTTTGGAGCTCCATCTTCATCATGTATGTCAAGGTAAGTGATTCCCACCTATTGCAAGTTAAATACTTGGATTATATATAGATATTAACATGGAAATTCATGGGAAAATAGTGGATATTTGGGGTTTTGGTAGAAAATCTAAACTTGGTATTTTTGGAATTTGACCACGAATTTGGGCATGGAATCGAGAATAAATTATATTTTGAGTTCGTGATGTTATGGGTAATATTTATCTTCGAATATTTTCGGAATCAGGGCACGTGGGACCGAGGGTGATTTTTATCGGGTTTTAGAACTAAAATGAAATTTGTTATAAATTGGATTATAAGGAGTATTAGAGTATATGTATTCATGGATTTGCACATTTATTTACTAGTTTTGGATCATTGAGCAACATTTGAGTATTTGGAAAGTCTTGGGAGCCAGTGAAGGAACTTCGGAGCGAGGTAAGTCTCCTTTCTAACTTTGTAATAGGGAATTGTCCCCATAGGTGAAATAATTAATTAAGTGCTTCTATTTGTGGGAGCTACGTAGGCACGAGGTGACAAGAGTCCGTATGTAGCTACTAATTATGCCTATGCACGGGTAGTTTTAGGCTCACATCATGCATCGTTGATATTATTGTTGATTTATGTTTATTATTTGCCTTGAGAAAGACCGGGATTGAGTATGCTTATTAAATACTCTTGAAAGGAGTCAAAATTGTTTTTAGAATGGGGATCTTGAAAGTTTTCATTGAAATTTCATATTTTGAAAAGAATAGAAGAATGCTTTAATACTTTGAGATATCTATATTTTTACCGCGTCGCATGTATAATTCGCGAGTGGTGGTAATCCTTTAAAACTATATTTTTACCGCGTCGCATGTATGATTCGCGAAGAAGGAAACCTCTGTTGCACAGGTCTGACTTCGGAGGCTCATATCTCACAATCTATAAGGAATTTGGAGATGATTCAAAAACGAAAGTTGTATCCCTTTGAGTCTAGTGTTCAAAAAGCTAAACCAATTAGCATTTGATTGTTTGCAAAGAGTTATGGCTGTTACACTACATCCTGTCCGGGAAGATGAAGTAGAAATTTGTGTTGCGTAGGGCTGACTTTGGAAGCTTATATCTTGAAATCTATAAGGAATTGGGAGATGACCAAAACATGAAAGTTGTAGGTCTTGGTGTCTAGTTTCCAAACAATTAAACCATTTGTAATTTGGAGTTTTGTACTGTATACGGCTAAAATCGGAGAGACCGATTTCGTGATTATTATGGCTTTCCACTACCTGTCCTCGGAAGACTCGAAGCACGGCTCGAGGATTCGATCCCAAGGGTCTCCTATGCTCGACCTCGGGGCAGCACAAATCGGCAGTGGTCATAGACGAGCGGGAAACTCTTGAAAGGCACGTGGCTTAAAGTTGACCAGGTCTGCAAGAATAGTACAAGTCCGTGCCGTGACATTACATAGGTTTTCCAGCTGCATACCTTTGTAATAAATGCTAATGTACTATGTTGGGATTCCCTCTCCTATATAAAGGGGACCCTTATCATTTTTTGCACATGTTATTCAATACAAGAAACACGAACATTCTCTGCTCTCTAACCCAAACATCCTCTATTGTCTCTTTACTGATTTATTACTTACATTTATTGTATTTCATTGACTGTTCTTCATTTATTACTCATCATTGATCATAAATAGCCTCCTTCGAGGCCCATAAAACTGTTATAGCTTCATCGACCCTTCGCTGCTTAGCATCAAGCCTTGACCTCGAGGATCGACCTCGACCGACTCGAACCCCCCCCCCCTATTCTAGGCAGTCTGGTTTGCCCATTTCAATCCTTTGTCATTTTTACCTTGTTTCTTCAACTCACACTTAGTATCTATTGCCTAACAACTAGAAATGGAATAAATCACATATTTTTAGAACCACATAATCAAATTTAATTGTAATTACCATTTTCAAGGTAAACATGTACCAAAGGTTATGACCATTATACTAGAGGCTGTCTGAGAAGAGTTTGGAAATGGCTTTCGAGAATTTTTGTTCTTCACGAATGAGAAGGGAGGCCTGCGACGCGAAGAGGAGTTTCCTGGTAGTGTATAAGCTTGCAAAAAATGGGTTTAGCTCATTTCATCTCATTTCCTCCATGGGAGACAACCTAGGGGCAATTTTGGAGCTCCATATTCATCATCTATGTCAAGGTAAGTGATTCCCACCTATTGCAAGTTAAATACTTAGATTATATAAAGATTTTAACATGGAAATTCATGGAAAATTAGTGAAAATTTGGGGTTTTGGTAGAAACCCTAAACTTGGTATTTTTGGATTTTGACCACGAATTTGGGCATGGAATTGAGAATAAATTATATATTTGAGTTCGTGATATTATGGGTAATGTTTATCTTCAAAAACTTCGGAATCCGGGCATGTGGGCCCGAGGGTGATTTTTATCGGGTTTTAGAACAGAAATGTAAATTGTTTATAAATTGGATTATAAGGAGTATTAGAGTATATATATTCATGGATCTGCACATTTATTTACTAGTTTAGTAGCATTGAGCATCGGTTCGAGTATTTGGAAAGTCTTGGGAGCCGGATAAGGAACTTCAGAGCGAGGTAAGTCTCATTTCTAAACTTGTAAGATGGAATCCCCATAGGTGAAATAATATCACGACCCCAAACAACCCCGGTCATGATGGCGCCTATCGCGGTACTAGGCTATCCGATTCATTATTTATAGCATAAAAGACTCTTTTCATTAATTTATTTACTAACCATATTGATCAAAATTCTTTTGTTTAAACAATTCAAAAACAAGCAGAAATTAGTAAAACATAAAATCACTGCCCGATGTCGGAGTCACTAGTCATGAGCAACTAAAATACAAGTCTGATACTGTCTACTCAATACAAGATGAGTCTGAAGAAAATTAGGAAGGAGAAAAGCAAGGTTGCGGACGCCGTGCAGCTACCTTGCTAACTTCGGGATACTATGAAGAAGGAGATCAGCACTCACTCGGATGCCCTGACACCTGGATCTGCACACAAGGTGCAGGGAGTAACATGAGTACGCCAACTCAGTAAGTAACAATTGTAACTAAAGATTGAATGCAGTAACGAGCATTTAAAATTGCATAATTCCCACAACATAAAAACCTTAGTGAAAATAACAAGATCAAATCAGTATTTAAATTCAGAGTATCTCCTAAAAACTCCAGTTTCAATGAAAGTCGTTTAAAACATTTGTTCAGTATTTTCAATAAAGGCTCAGTATAAAAGTAGAGTGAAAGAAGAAATTTCACAAACAAGCCCCTCGGGTGAAGCATCACTCATAATTAGCCCCTCGAGCGAGCCTCTCAGTCACTCATAACTCAACACTCATCACTCAGCACTCACACTCAGTAAGTCCGTGGGAGCCCAACTACAAAGCCCGTGGTGATCCTCAGTAAGTCCGTGGGAGCCCAACTACAAAGCCCGTGGTGATCCACTCCCACTTCCACTCCGGAATATCTAGTCTCTGAAGCAAACCACCTAGTCTCTGGTGCTCATACTTGACCTGGTGACAGTTGAGACACCAAGCTACACATCCGAAAATATCTTTCTTCATCCGCCTCCACCAATAATGTTGTCTCAGATCTTGATACATCTTCGCGGCACCCAGATGGATGGAATACCTCGAGATGTGGGCCTCCTCAAGAATCAAATCTTGAAGCCCATCTACATTAGGAACACATATCTGACCTTGCATCCTCAGCACACCACCATCACCAATAGCCACATCCCTGGCATGACCTCGTCGGACCCTATCTTGAAGGACGAGCAAGTGTGGGTTATCATACTAGCGCTCCCTGATATGGTCATAAAGAGAAGACCTGGAGACCACAAAAGCCAATACCCAACTAAGCTCCGACATATCCAATATCACAAGCTGGCCTGCTGAGGCCTGAAAATCAAGTGCTAAAGGTCTCTCTGCTACTGGAAAATATGTTATACTCCCCAAACCCTCTTCTCAGTGACTCAAGCATCGGCCACTACATTGGCCTTCCTTAGATGGTATATAATAGTGATTTCATAGTCCTTGAGAAGCTCCAACCATCTCCGCTAAGGAAAATTCAGATCCTTCTGCTTAAACAGATGCTGCAGACTCCGATGATCAGTAAAAACCTCACAATGAACCCCATACATATAATGACACCAAATCTTCAAGGCGTGAACAATGGTTGCTAACTCAAGATCATGCACCGGATAATTCTTCTCATGGGTCTTCAACTAGCGCGAGGCGTAGGCAATCAAACCTACCCTCCTGCATCAAGACACAACCAATGCCTATCCTGGAGGCATAATAATATACGGTATAAGAACCTGAAGCTGATGGCAAAACTAACACTAGAGTTGTGGTCAAGGCAGCCTTGAGCTTATGAAAGCTCTCCTCACACTCGTCCGACCACCTGAACGGAGCACCTTTTTGGTCAATTTGGCCAAAGGCGAAGCAATAAAAGAAAACCCCTCCACAAGGCAACGGTAATAGCCCGCCAAACCAAGGAAGCTCCTAATCTCCGTAGCTGAGGACAGTCTGGGCCAACTTTGCACCGCCTCTATCTTCTTCGGATCTACCTGAATACCCTCATTGGACACCACGCGCACCAAAAATGATACTGAGCCAAGCCAAAACTCACACTTGGATAACTTTGCATAAAGTTTCTCCTCTCTCAATCTCTGCAATACAACTCTTAGATGCTGAGCATGCTCCCCATGGCTACGAGAGTACACCAAGATGTCATCAATGAACACAATAACGAAGGAATCCAAGTATGTTTGAAATACATTTTTCATCAAATGCATGAACGTTGCTGGGGCATTGGTCAGCCAAAAAGACATCACCAAGAACTCATAATGGCCATAACGGGTCCTGAAAGCCGTCTTAGGAATATCTGAATCCCGAATCTTCAGCTGATGATACCCGGACCTCAATTCAATCTTAGAGAACACCCTGGCTCCATGAAGCTGGTAAAATAAATCATCGATACGAGGCAAAGGAAACTTATTCTTGACTGTGACCTTGTTCAACTACCTGTAGTCAATACACATTCTCATGGAACCATCCTTCTTCTACACAAATAACATCGGTGCACCCCACGGTGACACATTAGGCTGAATAAACCCCTTATCTAGGAGTTCCTGAAGCTGCTCTTTCAATTCCTTCAACTATGATGGTGCCATACGATACAGTAGAATGGAAATAGGCTGAGTTCCTGGCACCAAATCAATACCAAAATCAATATCCCTGTCAGGGGGCATGCCCGACAGGTTTGCAGGAAACACATCCGGAAAATCACGAACCACAGGAACAGAATCAATAGTGGGAGTCTCAGCACTGACATCCCTCACAAAAGCCAAATAAGATATGCACCCTTTCTCCACAATAAGTTGAGCCTTCAGGTATGAAATCACCCTACAAGGCACATAATCTACGGAACCTCTCCACTCAGCTCTCGCAAATCCCGGCATCACTAAGGACACGGTCTTAGCGTGACAATCTAGAACAACATTGTTACAACCCATATTCACGTACGTTGGTTCATGCCATAAGTTAGTCGACGTAAATCTGAGAAGAGATTATCTTTGAGATGATAAGAAGTTAATCTTATTTGTCTTAAATGATACAAAAGTGTATAAGGGTGATTAACAAGTATTAGAAGTTAAACGAATCAAGGATGTTGTAACCCATATTTTTGGGTAAACCTAGGGGTGCTTAATATTCTCAAGAGGTCGTGTTTAAAGGTATTTGAATCATATAATATATGTATCATAAGTCTTGAAGTCAAATAAGTTATGAAACAAAAGTCAACAAAAGTTGTCGCAGCTTATGTTCATAATTTTACTTAAACTTTAGGTCAAATGTTACTAAGATTTTCTCCCAATTTACTTGGAATTACGGGGTGATCTACCCACCAAATTGAAGATCTACGAGTACTCATTAAATCGTTTATCAATACGAAATCGGAGTAGAGAGATATATGCATTGTTGCAAGACTGCACAGGCTGCTAGGTGACAAGTAGGTGTGTCACCTACTTGGTTAAATGAGAGCCCAAAAATAGGCAATTTCGGATCAGCCAAAGAGCCCATTTAAAGGATAATCTCCTGAAATATAACGCTCATTGTATATAACAAATAAACAGCCCTAAACCCCTGCAAACTTTCTTCAAAAAATTATCCACAAACCCTAATTGATTTTCTCTCTCTTTCAAGTTCTAATTGGGGGTAAAACCTAGAGTTTGAAGAACCAAGATAAGGGCTGAGTTATTCAACAAGTAAGGTAAGTTTACTGCTCTATTTCATCCATTGTTTCTGATGTAAATTCATGATAATTCGTTCTATACTTTTAAGAACTCACGGGATGGTGATCGGAAGCCGTGAGTTCGAGTTATTCACTTGTAGCGGACAATTTTGTGGATTATTTTGTGTTGCTATTGGGATGCGTGTTTGTCACGACCCCAAATCCTAACATGCCGTGATGGAGCCTATCGTGGAACTAGGCTACCCAACCATCACTTTACTACGCATTTGTTCAATTATAACACTTCACAATTTAATAACAAGCATGCAACCGTAGCATCAAGTAATATAGTTCAGTCTTAACGTCCCAATAATAGTCTAACAAACCTCCCAAGAACTGGAGTCAATAGTCATGAGCATCTAAGAATAATTAAATCTAACTCTGCTAAAACTATAATATGTCTCTGAATCAAATGCTAAAACTAAATAGGGAAGGGAAGTGGAGAAGTTGTGGACGCTGGACAGCTACCTCGAAATCCCGTGAAATGCTGCTATCGAACCTGCGTCAGCTACTGCTGCGAGCTAGTACCTGGATTTATGCACATAGGCACAAGGAGTCTTTATGAGTACGTCGACTCAGTAGTAATAAAAATAAATCACAGTCTGAGAAATATAAACACACAGTACAGATACACAATTTCACAAAAGCTAGTAAAACACCAAGTCACCAGGTAGTATTCAGCAAATACATAGGTTCAAAAAACCAATTTCCAGAAATCCTTTGAAACAAGTGTAATATCAGTATATATCAGTAAAACCAGTTTGAAAACGAAGTAAATCACAGTTTGAAAACTTAGTAAAAATCTTCAAAAAACTGCCCCTCGGGCCATAATCTTTTCTCATCACAATATCTTTCAGTATTAGCCCATCAGGCAACCTCACAATCACGCTGCCCATCAGGCAACCTCACAATCACTTTGCCCATCAGGCAACCTAACCATCACTCTGCCCATTAGGCAACCTCACAATCACTCTACCCATCAGGCATCCTCACAATCACTCATCATAAGCCCCGCGGGCATCACTCAATCGGTACCAGCGCTCACTAGGGGTGTGTACAGACTCCGGAGGGGCTCATACAGCCCAAGCGCTATAATAAGCCACAGCATGGCATAAATCACACACAATATAGGCCCGCAGCCTCACTCATTTCATATCATCCTCACAATATAGGCCAGCAGACTCACACATATCATAACATTCTCACAATATAGGCCAACAGCCTCACTCAGTCAGACACTCTCAATTTGCCCTTCATGCCATAAATATACCGGGTTCTGGACCCAAAAATAGTGTTTCATTTTTCAATAAATAGTATCAAAATACTCTGAGTGTCAAAACAATTTATCTGGAAAAGACTGAGTGTATAATCATAGCATATCAGTGAGGTATATATAGTAAAACACAACCCTCAAAGGGAAAACAGATCGGCACTAGGCCCCAAAAACGGCTTACAACCCAAAACATATCATAATATATAAATACTAATTGAGCAAAGGCTTAAAAATCGGTTTCACAACTCAATAGTCGCCTAAGTAAGGAATATATCTCCAAAGTTTCAAATTTTACATTTCAAAACCCGTGAAAGGGTGCATAGTCCGGGGTTTCATACCCTCAGGACAGGATTTAAAGACATTACTTACCTCAAAACTAGCCCGAAAACTATTCCGCAATGCGCTTGCCTCTCGAATCAACCTCTGAAGGCTCCAAATCTACCAAGTTCAGATTTTTATCATCAATATATGCTTAAGGAATAAATTCCAATTGAAAAATATCAAATTTAGCTCAAAATTCCGAATTCGGTCAAAACCCGACCCCCGGGCCCGCTTCCTGAAACTCAGAAAATTTTATACAAAAGTGTTCTTCGTCCTCTCACGAGTCCGTACATATAAAGAACACTAAAATCGGAGTTCGTTTGACCCCTCAAATCAACCCTTTAAGATCTCATAATCTCAAGCCCTAAAACCCAATTTTTCTACTGATTTTCCATAAATTTACACTGGTTTTATGTTCTATAATCATCCATAATCGAGTTTTAATGATCAAAATACTTACCTCTATGAAGAACAAGGATTTTCCTCTTCAAAATCGTCCCCAAAAGCTCTTTTTCGTATAACAATGGTGAAAAATAAGGTTTAAGTCACGGAAAGGTTTATTTAAATATGCCCAGGTAATCCTTCATCGCGAACGCGGTACACCACCGCGAACGCATAGAACAAAAATTTCAGGTTCCCTATTTACTCTTCTCAAACCTCCTCTAGTAGAATAGTCATAACAATTAGCACGAAATTTCAAATGACAAATGGTTTACATTTCTAGAAGCTAGACACAAAGGGCTACAACTTTCATTTTTACATCATCTCAAAATTCCTTATAGATTGTGAGATATGAGCCTACGAAGTCAGACCTGCGCAGCAGATATGTTTCTTCTTCGCGAACGCGAGGCACTGTTCGCGAACGCGAAGAGAAAAGTCCCTGATGCCAAATTCTTCTTCGCAAACGCTAATGGGTCCCCGCGAATGCGAAGAACAACACCAGACACCAGCAACAACCATCTCAAAACAGCCCAAAATGATTCGAAACCATACCGAAGCACACCCGAGGCCCCCGGGACCCCGTCCAATCACACGACTCAGTCCCATAACACCCCACAGACTTGCTCGAGGTCTCAAATCACATCAAACAACACCGAAACCACGAATCGTACTCCAATCCAAATTTTATGAACTTTGAAATTTTAAACTTCTACATTCGATGCCGAAGCCTATCAAATCACGTCTGATTGACCCCAAATTTTGCAGACACATCCAAATTGACATTACGAACTTGTTCCAACTATCGGAATTCTATTCCGACCCCGATAGCCTATTTTCCACTGCCGATCAGAAATCTCCAAAAACTATCTTTCGCTAATTCAAGCCTAATTCTACACCAGACATCACAAAATTATTCTGAACACACTCCTAAGTTCCAAATAACCTAACGAAGTTATCCGAGCCATAAAATTCGCATTCCGAGGTTGTTTACCAATAAGTCAACTCTCAGTTGACTTTTTCCATTTTAAGGCTATTTTTAAAGGCTAATTGACTGACTCTCACTACAATCATTCGATTTCAAGCCTATCAACTCTAATACATCAATTACATTATAACTAATCTATAACAAGTCAATAACAACCATTATAATGTATGTTTTACGTAACGACAGACCGGGTCGTTACATTCTCCCCCTCTTAAACAAACGTTCGTCCTCGAACGAGTCTAGAAACATACCTGGAGTCTCAAACAAATGCAGATATTTGCTCTGCATCTCCCGCTCGGTCTCCCAAGTAGCCTCCTCCACTGGCTGCCTTCTCCACTGCACCTTCACTGATGCTATCTCCTTAGATCTCAGCTTTCTGACCTCACGAGCCAAAATTTCTACTGGCTCCACCTCATATGACATATCACCCTCGAGCTGAACTGTGCTGAAGTCTAACACATGAGACGGATCACCAACATATTTCCTGAGCATCGACACATGAAACACCGGATGAACACTCGACAAGCTGGGTGGCAAAGCAAGTCTATAAGCCACCTCTCCAACCTTTTGAAGCACCTCAAAAGGACCAATGAACCGAGGACTTAGCTTAACTCTCTTTCCGAACCTCATAACACCCTTCATGGGTGATACTTTTAGCAGTACCTTCTCACCTTCCATAAATGACACATCCCGAACCTTCCGGTCCGCATAACTCTTCTAACTAGACTGCGCCGTGCGAAGTCACTCCTGAATCAACTTCACCTTCTCCAATGCATCCTGAATCAGATCCGTACCCAATAACTTAGCCTCACCAGGCTCGAACCAACCAACCGGAGATCTACACCTCCTATTATATAAATCCTCATACGGGGCCATCTGAATACTGGACTGATAGCTGTTATTATATGCAAACTCCGTTAGTGGTAGAAACCGATCCCATGAACCACCAAAATCAATCACACAATCCCGTAACATATCCTCCAATATCAGAATAGTCTGTTCTGACTGCGCGTCGGTCTGAGGGTGAAATGCAGTGCTCAACTCTACATCGGTACCCATACCTCTCTGTACAACTCTCCAAAACTAAGATGTGAACTGTGTACCTCTGTCAGAAATAATAGAAACCGGAACTCCATGCAATCGAACAATCTCCTTAATGTAAATACTAGCTAATAGCTCTGAAGTATAAGTAGTACTGACAGGAACGAAATGCGCGGACTTGGTCAATCTATCCACAATGACCCAAATATCATCAAAACCCTTCAAAGTACGTGGAAGCCCAACTACAAAATCCACAGTAATTCTCTCCCATTTCCACTCCGGAATGTCTAATCTCTGAAGCAAACCATCTGGTCTCTGGTGCTCATTCTTGACCTGCTAGCAGTTGAGACACCTTGCTACATACTCTATAATATCTCTTTTCATCCGCCTCCACCAATACTGTTGTCTCAAATCCTGATACATCTTCGCAGCACCCGGATGAATAGAATACCGCGAACTGTGAGCCTCTGCTAATATCAACTCTCGAATACCATCTACGTTAGGCACGCAAATACGGCCATGCATCCTCGTAACTCCGTCATCACCAATAGTCACATCTCTGGCATCACCCCAGCGAACTCTATCCTGAAGAACTAATAAGTGCCGGTCATCATACTGTCGTGCCTTAATCTGATCAAATAAAGAAGACCGGGAAGCCATGCTAGCTACCACCCGTGGAGGGTCTAACAAATCCAATCTCACCAACTGACCCGCTAAAGCCTGAACATCAAGGGCTAAAGGCAGCTCTGCTGCTGAAAGGTAAGATAGACTTCCCAAACTCTCGGCTCTGCGACTCAAGGCATCGGCCACCACATTGGCCTTCCCCGGATGATACATAATAGTCACGTCATAGTCCTTGAGAAGCTCCAACCATCTCGTTTGACGCAAATTCAAGTTCTTCTGCCTTGGCAGATACTGCAAGCTATGATGATCGGTGTAAATCTCACACTCCACTCCATACAAATAATGCCGCCAAATCTTTAAGGCATGAACAATGGCAGCTAACTCAAGATCGTTCACTGGGTAATTCTTCTTGTGCACCTTCAACTGTCTCGACGCGTAGGCAATCACCCTACCGTCCTGCATCAACACCGCTCCCAAGCCAACTCTAGAAGCATCACAATAAACCGTATAAGGACCCGAACCAGTAGGCAACACTAATACCGGAGTTGTGGTCAATGCTGCCTTGAGCTTATGAAAGCTCTCCTCATATTCATCGAACCATCTGAATAGAACAACCTTTTGTGTCAATTTGTTCAGAGGTGAAGCAATAGAAGAAAATCCTTCTACAAAGCGACGGTAGTAACCCGCCAGACCAAGGAAACTTCGAATCTCAGTAGCTGAGGACGGTCTGGGCCAACTCTGCACCGCCTCAATCTTCTTCGGATCAACCTGAATACCCTTATTAGACACCACGTTCCCCAAGAAAACTACTGAACCAAGCCAAAACTCACACTTGGAGAATTTTGCATAAAGTTTCTCCTCTCTCAACCTCTGTAACACAATCCTCAAGTGATGAACATGTTTTTCCTGGCTACGAGAATAAATCGGGATATCATCAATGAACACAATAACGAAAGTATCAAGGTATGGCTGAATTACGATGTTCATCAATTGAATAAACGTTGTTGGGGCATTGGTAAGCCCAAATGACATAACCAGAAATTCATAATGACCATATCTGGTCCTGAAAGCCGTCTTCGGAATATCAGAATTCCGAATTTGCAACTGATGATACCCCGACCTCAAGTCGATCTTGGAGAATATCTTAGCTACCTAAAGCTGAACAAATAAGTCATCAATACGAGGCAAGGGATAACGGTTCTTCACTGTAACCTTATTCAACTGTCTATAGTCAATAAACATGCGCATCGAACCATCCTTCTTCTTCACAAACAACACCGGCGCACCCCAAGGCGATATAATAGGCCGAATGAACCCCTTATCTAACAGTTCCTGAAGCAGCTCTTTCAGTTCTTTCAACTCTGCTAGTGCCATATGGTAAGGTGGAATAGAGATAGGATGAGTATCTGGCACCAGGTCAATACCAAAATCAATATCCCTGTCAGGTGGCATGCCTGGCAGGTCTGCAGGAAATACATCCGGAAAATCACGGACTACCGGAACAAAATCAACAGATGGAGTCTCACTACTAACATCCCTCACAAAAGCAAGATAAGATTCACACCCTTTCTCAACCATACGTTGAGCCTTTAAATAAGAAATCACTCTGCTAGGTACATGCTCTATAGACCCCCCTTCACTCAACTCTCGGAACTCCGGGCATAGCTAAGGTAATGGTCTTAGCGTGACAATCAAGAATAGCATTACATGGGGATAACCAATACATGCCCAAAATTACATCAAAATCGACCATACTGAGAAACATCAAGTCCACTCGGGTCTCCAGATCCCCAATTGATATAAGACACGACCGGTACACACGGTCCACAACAATGGTATCACCCACCGGAGTCGAAACATGAACAGAAGTAACTAGAGACTCACAGGGCATATTCAGAATGAGCAAAATAGGATGAGACATAAGAGTAAGTGGAACCAGAGTCAAATAAAGCCAAAGCATCACTATGACAAACTGAAATAGTACTTGTAATCACTACATCTGATGCCATAGCATCAGGCCTAGTCGGAAGTGCATAAATATATGGTTGGCCTCCACCTGCTTGACCTCTTCCTCTAGGACGGCCTCTAGCTGCCTGACCACCACCCCTAGCGGCCTGGGTAGATGGTGAAGTGACTGGGGCTGAAGCTGAGGGCTGAACCCTCTGCTGAGCTGAACTACTAGGACGACGGGGACACTGCCTCCACTCATGTCCGAACTCTCCACACTCATAACAATTACCTGGAGCTGGAGATGAAAACTGACAAAAACCCATGCCACCATGATAACCACCAGACGAACCATGCATAGAAGAACCCTGATAAGATGATGCTCGGGCAAAGCTCTGAGCTGGAAGGGCACTAAAAGATGAATGTCGCTTATGAGAATTGCGAGGACCCTGCCCCGATAATACACCACTGTAAGTTGGGCGAACTGGCTATGGAGGTCTTAATGAACGACCTCTGTTAGGCTGAAATTGCCCTCTAGGAGGAGCACCACTGAAATTACATGATCCCCGATGCCTCTTGACCTCTCTCTCTCCTCACGATCCTGCCTACGAACAGACTCAATATCCCGAGCAATGTCAACAACCTGCTCAATCTCCAGACACCCTTTCTCTGGTCATCAAGATCCGAAGCTGATAAGTAAGACCATCTATGAACCTCCTAATCCTCTCCCTGTCAGTAGGGACAATCTCAGAAGCATGTCTAGCCAACTCAGAAAACCTCATCTCGTACTGGGTGACTGATAATTCTCCCTGGTATAGCTGCTCAAACTGCCTACGCTGCTCCTCTCTATAGGACTGAGGAACATATTTCTCCAAAACGATCGTGGAAAACTGCTGCCAGGTGAGAGTTGCTGAACCAACCGGCCTACGCCTCTCGAATGAGTCCCACCAAGTAAAAGCAACACCCGCAAACTGAAATGTAACAAACGAGACCGCACTGGTCTCCAAAATACCCGCAGTACGTAGTATCCTCTAGCATTTATCCAGAAAACCTTGGGCATCCTCACCCTCTGTGCCACTAAAAGTCGGAGGCTTAAGTCTGTTGAACCTCTCCAGTCTACGCTGCTCATCCTCGGGCATAGCTGGAACCACAAAATCCTAGAATGGGACAACCGGCTGAGCTGGGTCAACCCCGGTGTCTGAATACCCTGTACAACCTGCTCAGGTGTCCGGGCAGTTGGAGTCTGATTGTCTCCCCCGGCCTGAGCTGTAGTGGCAGTAGTGGACATAGCAACTGCCTGAGATAAACTGGAACACACCGTCAATATTTGAGCCAGGGTCTCCTGAAGACCCGCAATAACAATAGGCACTGCCGGTGCTTGAGCTTGTCCCGCTGGAGCTCCATCGGCGGGAACCTGATCCTGAACGATAGGGGGATCCTGTGGTACTACTCCGGCTGCTGCCTGGGCTGGTCCCCTACCTCTACCACGGCCTCGACCCCTTGTGGGTCTGGCTGGAGCCTGGTCACCCTGATCGGTATTGCGTGTCATCACCATCTGTGAGAGAATGAAACAACGTAAGTTTAGATTTCAAGAATCAATAGATTGGCACGAAAGAGTTCAAGAAAATAGAGATGTTTCCTAAAGGGTCTGCAGCCTCTCGAATATAAGTACAGACGTCTCCGTACCGATCCGCAAGACTCTACTAAACCTGCTCATGACCGTTGAGTCCTATGTAACCTAGTGCTCTAATACCAAATTGTCACGACCCCAAATCCTAACAGGCTATGATGGCGCCTATCGTGGAACTAGGCTAGTCAACCATTATTTTACTACGCATTTGTTCAATTATAACAATTCACAATTTAATAACAAGCATGCAACCATAGAATCAAGTAATATAGTTAAGTCTTAACGTCCCAATAATAGTCTAACAAACCTCCCAAGAACTGGAGTCAATAGTCATGAGCATCTAAGAATAATTAAATTTAACTCTGCTAAAACTATAATATGTTTCTGAATCAAATGCTAAAGCTAAATAGGGAAGGGAAGTGGAGAAGCTGTGGACACTAGACAGCTACCTCGAAATCCCGTTAAATGCTGCTATCGAACCTGCGTCAGCTACTGCTGCGAGCTAGTACCTGGATCAGTGCACAGAGACACAGGAAGTCTTTATGAGTATGGTGACTCAGTAGTAATGAAAATAAATCACAGTCTGAGAAATATAAACACATAGTACAGATACATAATTTCACAAAAGCCAGTAAAACACCAAGTCACTAGGTAGTATTCAGCAAATACATAGGTTCAAAAACCCAATTTCCAGAAATCCTTTGAAACAAGGGTAATATCAGTATATCTCAGTAAAACCAGTTTGAAAACGAAGTAAATCACAGTTTAAAAACTCAGTAAAAATCTTCATAAAACTGCCCCTCGGGCCATAATCATTTCTCATCACAATATCTTTCAGTATTAGCCCATCAGGCAACCTCACAATCACTCTGCCCATTAGGCAACCTCACCATAACTCTGCCCATCAGGCAACCCCACAATCACTCTGCCCATCAGGCAACCTCACCAATACTCTGCCCATCAGGCAACCTCACAATCACTCTGTCCATCAGGCATCTTCACAATCACTCATCATAAGCCCGCGGGCATCACTCAATCGGTACCGGCGCTCACTAGCGGTGTGTACAGACTCGGGAGGGGCTCCTACAGCCCAAGCGCTATAATAAGCCACAACATGGCATAAATCACACACAATATAGGCCCGCAGCCTCACTCATTTCATATCATCCTCACAATATAGGCCAGCAGACTCACACATATCATAACATTCTCACAATATAGGCCAACAGCCTCACTCAGTCAGACACTCTCAATTTACCCTTCATACCATAAATATACCGGGTTCTGGACCCAAAAATAGTGTTTCATTTTTCAATAAATAGTATCAAAATACTTTGAGTGTCAAAACAATTTATCAGGAAAAGACTGAGTGTAAAATCATAGCATATCAGTGAGGAATATATAGTAAAACACAACCCTCAAAGGGAAAACAGATCGGCACTAGGCCCCAAAAACGGCTTACAGCCCCAAACATATCATAATATATAAATATTAATTGAGCAAAGGCTTAAAAATCGGTTTCGCAACTCAATAGTCGCCTAAGTAAGGAATATATCTCCAAAGTTTCAACATTTGCATTTCAAAACCGGTGAAAGGGTGCATAGTCCGGGGTTTCATACTCTCAGGACAGGATTTAAAGACATTGTTTACCTCAAAACTAGCCCGGAAACTATTCTGCAATGCGCTTGCCTCTCGAATCAACCTCCGAAGGCTCCAAATATACCAAGTTCATATTTGTATCATCAATATATGCTTAAGGAATAAATTCCAATTGAAAAATATCAAATTTAGCTCAAAAATCCGAATTCGGTCAAAACCCGACCTGCAGGCCCGCATCCCGAAACTCAGAAACTTTTATACAAAAATGTTCTTTGTCCTCTCACGAGTCCGTACATATAAAGAACACTAAAATCGGAGTTCGTTTGACCCCTCAAATCGACCCTTTAAGGTCTCATAATCTTAAGCCCTAAAACCTAATTCTTCAACTGATTTTCCTTAAGTTTACACTGGTTTTATGTTCTATAATCATCCATAATCGAGATTTAATGATCAAAATACTTACCTCTATGAAGAAAAAGGATTTCACTCTTCAAATCGTCCCCAAAAGCTCTTTTCCGTACAACAATGGTGAAAAATAAGGTTTAAGTCACGGAAGGTTTATTTAAATATGCCCAGGTAAATCCTTCATCGCGAACGCGGTACCTCACCGCTAACGCATAGAACGAAAACTCCAGCTCCCCCATTTAGTCTTCGCAAACGCGGTACACCACCGCGAACGCATAGAACAAAAAATTCAGGTTCCCTATTTACTCCTCTAGTAGAATAGTCATAACAATTTGAACAAAACTCCAAATGACAAATGGTTTACATTTCTAGAAACTAGACAAAAAGGGCTACAACTTTTATTTTTATATAATCTCAAAATTCATTATAGATTGTGAGATATGAGCCTCCAAAGTCAAACTTGCGCAACACATATTTTTCTTCTTCGTGAACGCGAGGCATTGTTCGCGAACGCGAAGAGCAAAGTCCCTGATGCCAAAATCTTCTTCGCGAACGCGAAGAACAACACTAGACACCAGCAACAGCCATCTCAAAATAGTCCAAAATGATCTGAAACCACCCCGAAACACACCCGAGGCCCCCGAGACCCCGTCCAATCACACGACTCAGTCCCATAACACCCCACGGACTTGCTCGAGGTCTCAAATCACATCAAACAACGCCGAAACCACGAATCGTACTCCAATACAAACTTTATGAACTTTGAAATTTTAAACTTCTACATTCGATGCCGAAACCTATCAAATCACGTCTGATTGACCCCAAATTTTGCAGACACATCCAAATTGACATTACGAACTTGTTCCAACTGTCGGAATTCTATTCCGACCCCGATAGCCTATTTTCCACTGCCGACCAGAAATCTCCAAAAACTAACTTTCGCCAATTCAAGCCTAATTCTACACCAGACATCACAAAATTATTTTGAACACACTCCTAAGTCCCAAATAACCTAACGAAGTTATCCGAGCCATAAAATTCGCATTCCAAGGTCGTTTACCAATAAGTCAACTCTCAGTTAACTTTTCCCATTTTAAGGCTATTTTTAAAGGCTAATTGACTGAACTCTCACTACAACCATTCGATTTTAAGCCTATCAACTCTAATACATCAATTACATTATAACTAATCTATAACAAGTCAATAACAACAATTATAATGCAGGTTTTATGTAACGATAGACCGGGTCGTTACAGTGTTTTACTACTGTGTTGTGGAGTTTTGGAGGAGTAATGTTATGGAGAAACACCATATAGATTTAGGGTGGTGGGCTGGTCGTTCGTTGTAAGATTTCCGGGTCGTTTGACACTACTATGGTGGTCATTTTGTGTATGAAGAGATTGTGGTGTGTTGGGCTGTTTGGTGATTGTTTTGACTTGTGTGAAGTCATATATATAGGGGAGGTGTTGTCCATTTCATCGTAAAATATGTTATGGTCGATACATAATAGTTACGACGCTTAGACGATAACGATATTGTCGTTTCTCTTATTATATATTAAGGAGTCATGACATTTGCATAGCTTGAGGTTGGGCAGCGTATATACAAGGTATGTGAGGCTATACCTTTCCTTATTTTGCACGAATCTGATTGTACATAATGCAATGAACGAGCTTCCAAAGATACTCTACTCTTAGAAGCTAGTAGTACTTACATTATTTCCCTTCTTATGGAACAATTGATGTTGAGGTTGCTTCTCTTATTCTTATGTTATCAATGTTGTTGGTACTTCCTAATTCTTATAAGATTCTTTATGAATAGTTAGTCCTAGTAATGTGTACGGAGAATATCGACCTTATGTCATTCCGAAAGGTTCAGAATATGATTCCAATAAGTATTGCATGCATTGTATATATACGTATCTATTTTACTCTACCGAGTCGCGCTATAGTCGGTTGGGTACGGCACCTATTGTGCAATCACTGATCAGTTGGGTTTTACCGAGCTCCACGTCGCCGGGTACGTTTTACCGAGCCTATTATGGCCGGGTACGATATGATGATGATGTTGCCCACAGAAGCGTATGTTTTAAAAATTTATGTATATATATGTATATATCACGCATTTCATATCAGTATCCCTCAGAGGTAACCAAATGTTAGAGGTTGTATATACTTTATCCCTATTTACAAAACTATTCTTACTTATATTTTTCTGCCTTACATACTCAGTACTTTATTCGTACTGACGTCCTTTTTATTTGTGGATGTTGCATGTCGTGCTGCAGGTCCTGATAGACAGGTAGACACAACTCCCCTACCACAGTAGGCTTCCCAGTTCAGCGGTTATTGGCGAGATCCCTTCTTCGTACTTGTCGTGGTCTTCGTATGCATTTTTGTTATAGATATTATGGGTGTCACGCCTCCTTTTTTCACCCCCGTGTAAGGGTGGATAAGGGAGTTTTTCCAATTTAAGTGACATTATTCGATTTTGGGATTTATTTATTGATTTTCAGAGTTGCCACCCGGATTTTTTACGGTGTTCCGGGACACCATTGATTTATTGAAATCCCAAACCGAGGAAATTTTTTGACTCTGTTTAAAAATGTCTGCGAACCAGAAATTCGAGTAAGGAATTCTGTTAACCCGGGAGAAGGTGTTAGGCACTCCCGAGTTCCGTGGTTCTAGCACGGTCGCTTTACTATTGATATTTGGCCTAATTATCTGATTATTTATATATTTTAAAAATTATTGTGCATTTTTAGCCTTTTTACTTTTTAGCCGCTTTTAATATTTTATGGATTATTCTGAAACAAGTCACGATGGCGTGCACTTGTCATTTTTGGACAAATTGTAAACGCGCCACATGAAATGCACCCGCAATTTACAACGTGTTGATTTTATTATAGTTTGAAGTTGTGGTCGGATAGCATGAGTTGCAAACCCGAGTGTAGATTACGTATCATGACCATACCACGGGAACCATACCCATAGCCACGATGCTTTATTATTTAGACGTGGTTAAAGCGACTAATATGTTTATGAGTATTTGAGCTAAACTATGGGATTATTATGCAGCCCTTTTACTTAAACATGACTATGCTTTCTTCTAAGGAGCCAAACCAAGCCTACAGCGCCTTAAAGCTAATAAAATCATAATCCATTTCCAAAATCTAATTAGTATCATTTTGTTAGTCACAACTCATACGGCCGATATTAGAACTCATGTTCAACTCATGTGTCCCATTAACAATTTTAAATTAGCTCATAGATATCAATTGGCAGACATGAATTCTTTTCTAAAATCAATATATTTCAAATTGTTTTATCTCAAATTCAACAAGTGAAACAACCCCTTCCTACTACATATAACTACAAATTCATAAGAAAAACAAAATATACATCTACCCCACAAATTCACAAACAGATCCACTGTATGTCATAAGCACATCAAATATGAACTTAAAAATTACTATTAGTTAATTAGTAATATTCTCAACAACAAAAGTAAGCTAAATGGTTATGAGTTAATCTCCATTAAACAAATAAAGACAAAACTCTCATCTAGTGACATGGAGTAAACAGAGAACCTCTCCAACATTATTCAACCATAAGCAAATCAAGATATGAAAATCAAAAGATAAAATAAAATGGATAGGGCTAGAATGGGACCTTTAAATATTCAATATATCAAGGAGCCTCCAACTGGTACATAAAGAAAGGAACGCCATTGACAAAACCTTTTCCAAA
The DNA here is from genome assembly GCA_005239495.1 of Nicotiana undulata. Classification (NCBI taxonomy): domain Eukaryota; kingdom Viridiplantae; phylum Streptophyta; class Magnoliopsida; order Solanales; family Solanaceae; genus Nicotiana; species Nicotiana undulata. Next base: position 62,448 of record ML247934.1, read on the forward strand.
CATAGCTTTACAATGTACTGTCTCCATCTGAATTGATTTTACCCAATATGCAATTGCTTAATTAGCAGCAAAAATCCAAACTTTCATTTCAAGATTTTTGATTGAGCTGCCAAATAAATGCCAGATTTGTTTCCTTAAAATCCAAGAAAAGATGTTGCTTGATCATTGAAGAGATGGATGTGTGAAGGACAAAATTTGTTTTGGGGTTTGTTCTTGAAAGGGGAGAAGAAAAGCTGGTGCGCCGTTCTCAAAGTTGGGAGTGATCTGATCTTTTTTGTTTATCTTTTTGTATCTCCTTATGTCTAGGTCTATAGGAAAGTGAGGTTTCCAAAGACGGATATTTGGTTGGGCCTGGGTTTTTTGGGCCCTAAAATTAGGTCAATTTGAAATAAAATGTCAAATTGTTCTTTCAATAACGGTCACCCTACTACTAATTGGATTTATTTTGCAGAAAGACTAGTCAGCATTTTAACTAATTAATTAGACTAATTGATTAATGCTAATGAATATTTTTGTTACTTTTTATATATTAATTTATCAATTAAAGAGTGACTAATTCCTAAAGATGCAAATTAAACCTAAGATGGCATGAAATGAAAATGTGACATTTTTTATGAATTTTCTATAATTTTAAAGTATTAAACATGCATGAAATGCAACTAAATAAAGAAAAACTCCTATAATTCATAAAAATTATTTTTGGATTATTTTTAGGAGTAATTTTCATGCGGGGCAAAAATTGGGTGCTCACAATGGGTATGTCGGGGCCCTGTTCCGGCAATTTTGCATCACTTATGCTCCTTTAGAGGCTCATAGACAGATGTCGACTCATGTATAGTTTGGTATGCCTTGTTGGCTAATTTTTGTTGTATAATCTTTCATGGCAGCGTTATAGCTTGAACCTCATATGTAGTTTCTTAGCATTCTTGTCATCCTATGTGATGTATGTTCATGCCACTATCTTTCATTCTTGATTGTTCATGATCCATATCTACCATTTATATTGATCTCGTCGGACCTTAAAGATAATAAAGAAGGTTAGATAAAATGTAAATTGGTGCTCGGCAAGTATGGCCCGGGTGCTAGTCATGATCTTCCAGTTTGCGTCGTGACAAGCATGACATGGAGATAACCAATCCATGCACAATATCACATCAAAGTCAACCATGTTGAGCAATAACAGATCCATTCGGGTCTCTAGACCTCCAATAGACACCACACATGACCGATACACACGGTCCACAACAACAGTATTGCCCACAAAAGTCGACACATGAACATATGTAACTAAGGACTCACGGGGAATATCCAGAAAATGGGCAAACTATGATGAGACATATGAATATGTGGAACCAGGATCAAATAAGACTGAGGCATCTCGGTGACAAACTGAAACAATACATGTAATCACGGCATCCGAGGCCATAACATCTGGTCTGGCTGGAAGTGCATTAAAATGGGTCTGGCATCCACCTGATCGACCTCCCACTCTAAGGCAGCCTCTAACTGCCTGACCCCCACCCTAGCTGTCTGGGCGGGTGGTGAAGTAACTGGAGCTGAAGTCGAGGGCTGACTCCTCTGCTGAGATGGACCCCCAAGAAGACGAGGACACTGCCTCCTCACATGCCCAAACTCTCCACACTCGTAACAACTCCCTGGTGCGGGGGCGGGGACTGAAGGGAACCCCTAGCACCAGGATAACTGATAGAAGGAACTTGCGTGAAGAAACTCTGATTTGATGGTGCACGGGATGAACTCTAGGCTGGGAGGGAACTGAATGATGGGTTCCCCTGATGAGAACTGTGAGGACCATGACCAGACAATCCACCACGATGACCTGAGCGGGCTGATTGAGCCTTCTTGAATGGACGGCCTCTACCGTGCTGGACCTGTCCTCCTGATGGAACGTCACCAAAACTACCAGATCCTCGAGGACTCTTGGCCTCCCTCTCATCTCGCTCCTGGCGATGAACTAACTCAATCTCTCGGGAAATATCAACAACCTCCTCAAAAGTAGCTCCTGACACCCCTTCCCTGGTCATGAGAATCCGAAGCTGATATGTGAGACCATCCACGAACCTCCTGATCCTCTCCATGTTCGTAGGAACCAACCAAACGGCATGACGAGCTAGCTCTGAAGACCTCATCTCATACTGCGTCATAGTCATATCATCCGGACGCAACTGGTCGAACTGCATACGCAACTCCTCCTTGCGCGACTATGGCACATACTTCTCTAGAAAGAGAACAGAGAACTGCTGAAAGGTAAGGGGTGTTGCACCAACATGCCTACGCCTCTCGTAAGCCTCCCACCAAGTAAAGGAAGCTCTTGAAAACTGGAAGGTAGTGAACGAGACCCCACTAGTCTCCAATATACCCGTTATACGTAGAATCCTCTGACACTTGTCTAAGAAAACCTGGGCATCCTCGCCCTCTGCACCGCTGAAAGTTGGAGGCTGAAGTCTACCAAGCCTCTCCAACCTACGCTGCTCATCATCTGGCATGACGGAAATCACAAAATCCTAAACAGGTGCAACCGGCTGGGCTGGGGCTCCCCTGGTGTCTGAAGTCCCTAAACAACGTGCTGGGTGTACGGGCGGCAAGAGTCTGAGTGCCTTCCTCGGCCTGAGAAGTAGCTGCTTTAGTAGAAACAGGGACCGCCTGAGCAAGACTGGTGCACACGGTCAAGATATGTTCTAAGGTCTTCTGAAGACCCGAAATAACAATAGGCACTGTCGGTGCCTGAGCTGGTCACGCTGTAACATCTGCTGTTGGGACCTGGTCTAGAATAACAGGTGGGTCTATGGGTAGTACCACGGATGCTGCGCAGGCTGCACCTCTACCCCTACCACGGCCTCGACCTTTCATGGGTCCCACTGTTGGCTGATCATCCTTCCCGGTAGCATGTGTCCTCACCATCTTCGCACGACAATATTCAAGAATGTGATATTTTCCTAAGGGTTCTGCAGCCTCTCGAAGGTAAGAACGGACGTCTCCACACCGATCCGCAAGACTCTACTAAACTTTCTCATGACTTCTGAGACCTATGTAACCTAGGCTCTGATACCAACTTGTCACGACCCCAAACCACCCCGGTCGTGATGGCGCCTATAGCGGTACTAGGCTAGTCGATTCATTATTTATACCATAAAAGACTCTTTTTGTTAATTTATTTACTAACCATATTGATCATAATTCTTTCATTTAAAATTTTCAAAAACAAGCGAAAATAAGTAAAACATAAAATCAATGCCCGATCTCGGAGTCACTGGTCATGAGCAACTAAAATACAAGTCTGATACCGTCTACTCAATACAAGATGAGTCTAAAGAAAATAAATACTAAAAGATATGAAGGAGAAAATCAAGGTTGCGGACGCCGTGCAGCTACCTCGCTAACTTTGGGATACTCTGAAGAAGGAGATCAGCACTCACTCGGATGCCCTGGCACCTGGATCTACACACAAGGTGCAGGGAGTAACGTGAGTATGCCAACTTAGTAAGTAAAATTATAACTAATGTCTGAGTGTAGTGACAAGCATTTAAAATCACATAATTCCCAGAACATAAAAACCTCAGTGAAAATAACAAGATCAAATCAGTATTTAAATTCAGAGTATCTCGTAAAAACACCAGTTTCAATGAAAGTCATTTAAAACATTTTTTCAGTTTTTTCAATAAAGGCTCAGTATAAATGTAGAGTGAAACCAAAATTTCACAAACAAGCCCCTTTGGCGAAGCATCACTCATAATTAACCCCTCGTGCGAGCCTCTCCGTCACTCATCACTCAACACTCGCACTCAATAGGTACCTGCACTCACTAGGGATGTACAGACTCCGGAAGGGCTCCTATAGCCCAAGTGCTATATCGGTGCGGCGTGCAGCCCGATCCAATATATCCCTGCGGCGTGCAACCTGATCCATATATGTATATATAACTCTGCGGCTTGCAGTCTGATCCATAAATATCCTCACAATCCATCCCTCGGCCTCACTCAGTCATCAACCTCACAAGCCTCTGGGGCATTTCAGTACAAAATTTAGGGGCTCAGCCCAAAACAACTTTCAAATATTTAAAAATAGAGTAATGGAACAGAATCAAAAGATAAATAGGTAAAAAACATGACTGAGGTTATGCTTTCTATCAAACAGTGTGAGGATAGTAGTAAAAATACCCTTGAGGGTCCAAACAAAATGGCACAAGGCCCCAAACATGGCATTCAAGCCAAATTAAAAGAGTCATTCCTAAAACACATGGATATCATGTAGAGTTTATCAAAATATGCAACTCTACAGTTGCCACGGGACGGATCAAGTCACAATCCCCACCGGTGCACGCTTACACCCTTGTCACCTAGCATGTGTGTTACCTCATTCATTAAAATAGTATGAAATTTCGGGGTTTCATACCCTCAGGTCTAGATTTACAATTGTTACTTACCTCAAACCGGACGAAAATCTACTCTGCAATGCTCTTGTCACTCGACTATGCCTCAAATCGCCCCGATTCTATCCAAAATCAGTACCATATCATTAATACATGCTACAGGGACAAAGCCCACACAAAAATTCTCAAATTAAATCAAAATTCTCGAAATTGGTCAAACCCGACCCAGTGCCCACGTCTCGGAATCCGATAAAAATTACAAAACTAAAATCCTTATCCTCTCACAAGTCCATACATACAAAATTTACCCAAAATCTAACTTCGTTTGAACCCTCAATGACCCAAATTTTACTCTCAAGTTCCAAGTCCTAATTCCCCAATTTTCACCCCTAATTTCCACAAATTTCATGCTTAATCAATTGAAATTCACTAGAGATTCAAGTTTTATGTTCAAAAACATTACCTCAACGTGTTTCCCCTTGAATTCCTCTTCAAAATCCCTCAAAAGCCCCAATCCCGTCTTCAAAATGGAGGAAATGGGCAAAATTTTGCGAAGGGTTTAATTTATACCTTCTGCCCAGTTACTCCGCATTTGCGGTCCATATACCGCATCTGCGGTCTCCGCTTCTGTAGTAAAACATATGCATCTGCGGAAATCACTTAAGGCCTCTCGTTCACACATGCACTCCTTCCATCGCACCTGCGGGGTTGCAGGTGCGACCACTCGTCTGCTTCTGCGATAAACCCCTAGGCCTCCAAATCCGCACTTGTGTCCCTAAACCGCACCTGCGATCTCCATTTTGCAGGTGCGGAAAACCAGAAATAGCAGCACCAGCAGATTTATTCATTTTCCCAACTCTCCACTAGCTATCATAAATCATCCCGAGGCTCTCGGGACCTCAACCAATTACACCAATAGGTCCCATATCCCTATACTAACTTAGTCGAACCTTCGGAATACTCATAACAACACCCAATTAACCCCAAATTCAAGTCTAAGGATTTTTAAACTTCCAAAATTCTCCAACAATGTCGAAACCAACCAAACCACGTCTGAATTACCTGAAATTTTGCACACACATTACAAATGACACTAAGAACCTATTCCAACATCCGGAATTCCATTCCGACCCGGATATCTAAATTTCCACTGCCGATCGAAAACCGCTAAATATCCAATTTCGCCAATCCAAGCCTAATTCTACCACGAATTTTCGAATAACATTCTGAACCCACTCCTAAGTCCAAAATCACCTAACGAATCTATCCGAGCCATAAAAACATTTATCCAAGATCGTCTATCCATAAGTCAACTTCCGGTTGACTTTTCCAACTAACTAACCAACTTAAGAGATTAAGTGTCTCATTCTTCTCCAAAATCACTTTGAACCCGCCAACCGACCCGACACAACATAATAGAGATGAACCACATATAATGAAGTAGAAATGGGGGGAAACGGGGATAAACTCTCGGAACGACCGGCTGGATCGTTACAAATAATTAATTAAGTTCTTCTATTTGTGGGGTCTACCTATGCACGAGGTGACGAGAATCCGTACGTAGCTACTAAATATGCCTATGTTCGGGTAGTTTTAGGATCACATCATGCCTTTTGATATTATTATTTATTATTTTCCTCAAGAAGGAGCGAGATTGAGTATGCTTATTAAATACTCTTGAAAGGAGTCGAAATTGTTTTAAAAATGGGATCTTGAAAGTTTTCATTGAAATTTCATATTTTGAAAGAACGGAAGAATGCTTTAATACTTTGAGATATAAATATTTTTACCGCATCACAGGTATGATTTGTGAGTGGGGGTAATCCTTTAAAACAATATTTTTACCGCGTCGCAAGTATAATTCGCGAGGGGGGGTAATTCTTTTAAACTATATTTTACTGCATTGCATGAATAGTTTGCGAGTGGGGAATTACTTTATATTTATGTTTGACCGTATCGCATGTATGATTCGTGAGCGTGGTAATAGATGCATCTATGGTTCAGCTTGTTCGACCCTCGGCAATGCACAGTATACATTTATGTTGGATCGGGCCGAACGTCCTTGGTGGTATTTATATATTATAGTAGTACTGGAAGTCCTTTATTTAACTGGTGTATATTTACTATTTGGTGAATACTATTTAAAAGAAGGAAGTGGTTTAAGCTCTTAAATATGGTTGATGTTCTAAACGTCAATACCACACAAGAGGGGGTGATTTGTGTGGTGTCCGATTTTTGCATGCACTTGGTATAGAAGGACCAGGTTCTTCTATGTATTCCAAATCCTACTGTTTGGGGAATAATAAATACATAAATTAAAGAACACAGATATTTTTTACGTGGAAAACACATGGCTCAAAAGGTGAAAAAACCACGACCTACATCCTAGTAGGATTTCCCAAACTCTTTACTAAATCAGTGAGCCAAACAGCATTTACAAAAACTCTTTTGTAAACCTAGGATTACCTCTAATCCCTTTGTGGCAAACTAGCGTCTAGCTATTTGCGACAAACTCCAAGTTAGCTATAACTTGAAACACACAGTACCTATTACAGACGCTTCTAGATAAAGCTCAAAAGGTACAAGTTTAAATCACCTACTACAAATAAACTAGACTACAAGAAAACAGTTGGAACTGGTTCTTCTAGCTGGTTCAAGTAGCTTTAGAGTCGCACACTTAATTCTCACACGAACTACTTGCAAAATTGCCTTGCTAATTTTGCTTTCAATTCTTGCTTAGCTTCTGCTTTTTGTGTGTAGTTGTACAATAAGAACACTCATCAATATATAGGATTGGTAGACGAGAGATTTACTACAATTCAAATGCTACTCTTCCTTGGTGGAAGAGTTCTAGTTAATCTCAACTCCTTAAATCCTTCCTTATCTTGATTCTGTTCTAACTGAATAAGGAGTCCTTCTCCTTATCATTTTGCAATCTTTTCAATCAAGAGATATCTCTTTAATTCCCAGATCTCATTTATCTTCTGCATGTGCACCTTACGTGCCTTTAACTCTGCATGTGTCTATGTCTCCAATGATGGACATGTTTCGTCTTTGAGTTCCTTTGTAAATCTTAAAAACCATTCAGTTTCTTGGCCCAACAAATTCCCCCTTTTTGATGATGACAAACACTGTGCTTAGTCCTGTAACCAACTTAATCCAACATTGACACTTTCTAGAGTATTAAGCATTTATCATAAAGAACCAGATTCATTATGTTATAAATATCACATGTTCAAAGTAGCACATCTTCCCCCTTTTGGCATCATCAAAAAGTTACAAAATGTAAAACAATTCTAGATATATAAGAATTACTCATGGCAAGTGGGGAAACTAAAAGTGCAATCATGGATTAATCATCAATAGTAAACAAAGAACGCAAACTATCAAAGAAAAAGAAACAAGATTAAGAGCAAAAATAGCAGAATTCATTGATATAAAGCATTGTTCATCCACAATCCACAAAAAGAAATAAAAATAGTTAACATCATGAGCAAAGAAAAACAAGAAAAATCCCTAATTTGGGTCACTGAAGTACGAAGACATGCTGGACTATTAAGGCTGGGAAGGGGTGGAGGCTGGGTTTTTGGCTTGGAGAAGAGATAGAATATCCTGAAGAATCCCCTCATTCTTCTCCTTTTCTTTAGCAAGCTCAGTTCTGAGAGCATCCCTCTCAGATTCAACCTCTGCCAGGCGGTTCTTCAGTCGAAGTATTTTTGCATCCTTTGCCCCACCCTCCTGCACAAGTGCTCTGCCTTTTCTGTTCACATGTGTCTTCCTGGATGAACCAGGTTAAGTTTCAGGAACATTGACAACATAGTCACAGGCCAGAAGAGTATTTTTGCCAAAGTGATCCTTGACTGTGGCCATCTTTGCCTTCTTCAAAGGCACCTTGTAGTGAGCTAATACAGTTGTGAGGATGAAGCCATATGGAATGGCATGAGCTTTGGAACCGTTAACCACCCTGTCCAGCAGCTGAATGATGAAGTAAGGCCAGTTAATCTGCTTTCCACTGTCCAGACACTCCATTAGAACTAAGTCCGTGTAATTAGATATGTTCCTTATCTCCTGTCTTGGCAATACACACTTGTTGATGAACTCAAACACCACTTTGTGAGGGGTCTCCATCTCACTCTTGTAGATCGCTCTAGGTTCAACCTCTTCTTCATTTTAACAAAATCTTCTTGTGATTTGCAGAGCAGTAGGAAGAGCATCTAAGCTTGGACACTTTTTCTTTGTGTAATCATCATAGCCCTCAGACTGAATCCCAAGCATTTCTCCCAATTCTTTGGCATCAAAAGAAATTTGAGTCCCATTCACTTGGCTAGAGACTCTGCCATCCTTGATTACAACATTGACCATGAACTCGACTATCTCATTTCTGGCCAATCCGCCCGTCCAACTGAAGGACCATGTCCTTCCAGCCCTGCACCTCCAGCTTATCCATCAAATAGACCATGCCAGATTCCTCCAAATCTTTAAACAATCTCCCCTTTAGAATGGTGCTTTTCGCAAACTTTGTCAAATTATCCTTCTCTCCAGCAGACTCATCTTCTTCTTCAGCACTCCAGTCCTCATCTTCATCAATTTGAACTTTCTTTGATTTTACTGTAGACCTGGTTCTTTTGGATACAGTTGAGGGTGCAACAGACAAAGATGCAGACTTCTTTGAAGAATTCTTGACTTTCTTTGGTTTTAGGGTCTGAATCTCAACTTCTACCATTTGTTCACCTCGATGGACCAGGTCAATCTCTTCAATCTCAACAGCCTCTACAGGCTCAGCAACTTTCTCCTTTCCCTTCTCAACTCTCTTTCTCTTACTCTCCTCCAAGGCTTTCTGCAACTTTTCCCCACTCTGTCGTAGTGTACTTCTCGTGGTTATTCCTCTTGGAAGAGGAATTTCAGAACCAACTGAGGGAGTGGATTTCCTCTTCTTACTTGTTCTTGTTGTTATAGAAGTTTGGGCTTTCGGGGTCCTCTTCTTCTTTGCCTTGTAACTATCTCCAAACTTTTTCAGAAGGTGTGCAAGGGTTTCTTCAGTAGATGAACCAGGTTCATCTGTAGCTTTTCCAAGATTTGCTAACCTCTCAGCAGCCTTGCCTGAGTCACTTCCCCCTAACTCCTTGTCTCCTTCTCCTACTACTACTAGTTCAGTACCACAGATAGTCAATCGAGTAGCTTCCTCCCCTGTTCCCCTCACTTCGCTCCTACCTCCCTCTCTCTCATTTTCTTTCTCAATTTTATTTTTACTACCTCGTCTTCTTATATATGGAACCTCCACATCCACCACAGACCCAATCAAGACAAACCTATTCTCAGCAATTTCAAAGTCAGCCTCAGACCTAGTTTTCGAACAGATGATACCTGGTCAGAATCAGATGATCCTGTTGCTTCCCCCTCAGTTGTGGACTTGAAGGAGTCACTAGAGTTTTCTGATTCTTGAGCCTGACTAGCTTGAAGTTTAGCATTCAACCTTTTTGTGAGAGAACATGTAGCCACTGTTTTTCTAGCAAGCATTTTGACCCTCTTTCTCCTGGTTTCTGGATTAGGGCTGGGTTGAGGAATGGTGGGGCTAGGTTTAGACGGAATGGGATTTTGTTGAGGGGTGGTGGGATTGGATTAAGATGGAGTGGAGCTTGATTGTGAGGGTGTAGTGATGTATTGAGGTGTGGAGGAAGAGGTCGAATATGGTGTAGCAGGTGGCGGAGTATAAACCATTTTGATTTTGATTGAAGATGAAGAGAACATCTGGATCAAGGTTTGGAGAAGAGAGATGAAAGGGTTTCGACTGTTATAGTGTTAATGATAGCTTACAGAAGCGATGATGATGGGGGGTTTTAAAGGGGATGGGTAATTAATATATAACGGTAGTGTTTTGGGTCAAAACGAAGTCTAATCACTTCTATAATTGTCAGTTAGAGGTGACGGTTACTGCTTCCCTAGTTTTTAGGCTTTTTAATTTGATGGGATTCTTAGAGATGACGGAACTGGTTCAAAAATAGGATAAAATCTTGATTTTGAAAAGATCTTGTTTAGGTAGAGTTCTGCTCATGATTAACTATTAATATTTCAAAGTGTGTATGGTGGAGAACACATACGTCGCCTTTCAGATGAACCAGCACTGATATCCTCTTGATCAAGCCTCAACTTTCAACAATAGGGAAAACATCATTAGTAACAAATGAGTCATATCAAAACATGGCAAAAGAGCATGCTATTTACAGCATGAGAATGAGCAACAATTAATCTGATTATTTACACAAATTTCAGAATTTCTAGCCAACAAATTTCTTTTTTTTTCCATTTATTTTCTTATTTTTCATGTACATTTTGAACTGGTTCAATTAGGTTATCTTAATCATCCCTAACTCTAACTTGTTCCTTTCAAAATGCTCTCTACTTAGTGTTTTTGTAAAGATGTCAGCAATCTATTTATCAGTAGCACAAAATTCAATAAAGATCAACCCTTCTCATAATTGTCCCTTAAAAAATGGTGTTTAACATCTATGTGCTTTGTTCTTTTATGATGAAAGGGGTTCTTTGTCATACTGATAGCACTAGTGGTATAAAAAAATATGGGGATACATCCAACCTCGATTCCAAAATCCATCACACTTTCTTAAACACATATAGTTCTTTTGTTACAAACATTATAAGCCTTACAATGTCAAGAATATCCCAAGAATACTCCCTCATCACTTCTGGGATCAAACTTACCTAGTGAGTCTTTGCCATTATTGTGCACAAAGCACTTGCAACCAAAAGTATCTTATTCTTTCTTTCAACCACTCCATTTTGTTTTGGAGTTCTAGGGGCAGAAATATTATGATCTATGCCATGTTCATCACAAAATTCAGAAAATTTAGCATTTTCAAATTCAGTGCCATGATCAGACCTAATTGATGCAAGTTGATTTCCTAATTGTTTATGAATTTTTCTAACAAAAGAAGTAAACATGTCAAACGCCTCATATTTAGATGTTAGAAATAATGTCCAGGTAAATCTAGAATAATCATCAACAAGCATCATCACATATCTCTTACCACATCTGCTTAATGTTCTCATAGGATCGCACAGATCTGTATGGACCAGTTCAATCGTTCTGGTGGTACTTCTCATTTTCTTGCTTTTAAAATATGATCTTAGATGCTTCCCCCTTGCACAAGCCTCAAAAACTTTGTCTTCCTTGAACTTAGTGTTAGGAAGACCTATCACTAAGTCCTTGGAGACTAATTTGTTTAGTTAACTCAGACTTGCATGTCCAAGTCTTTTGTACCAAAGTAGGGGATCACTGTCCAGCACACTCAAGCATGTTAATTCATTTTCTGACAGTGTGGACAGATCTATGATGTAAATATTATTCACTATTTTTCCTTGCAAAACAATATTGTCGATGATAAGATTTATTACAAAACATTTTGTAGAGGTGACTGCTACCAAGTTACCTCTGTCACACAATTGTGACACACTGATCAGGCTATATTTCTAGCAATCTATCAAGTAAACATTCTCAATGGAATGTGTGTCATCCATACCTACCTTACCAAGCCCAATGATTTCACCTTTCTTTCCATTTCGAAAGGAGACATTTCCTCATTTGAGGTCCTCAAGTGAAAGGAACTGGTCCTTGTTGCTAGTCATGTGTTTTGAGCAGCCACTATCCATGTACCATATTCCTCATAAGATTCATCATCTTATTTTCCTATCGCCATAAGTGCTTGTTCATCTCCATCTTCATCCTCTGATTCCTCATCTAAACTTTCTCCCCAAGAAGCGACCATAGCCTTTGTTGATACTTTGTTTTTCTTGGGATGAACCTGTTCATTTTTCCGGTTCCTTCGTTCATACCTTTCCCTCTTCCATTCAACTTCCCACTGAGGGCATTTCTTGATATGATTATTAGTTTTCCCACATTTGTAGCAGCCCTCATTAGTGGTTTTATCTGGTCCCCTTACCTTGTTGTAATTTCCACCTCTTGAGGAACCTTTTCCTATCATAAGATATTTCTTGAAATCCTTGGTGATCGTAGACATTTCATCTTCCTCCAGTTCTGCTCCTTCAGTGATTCTCAGTGCCAGACTCATTTCCTTCTTGGGAGCATCCATCTTCATTGTCTTCCTTCTAAGTTCATAGGCAGTGAGATTTCCAATTAGCTCATCCAGTTTGAGAGTTGCAATTTTCTTGGATTCCTGAATTGTAGTGATCTTACTCTCCCAAGAGATTGGCAGAACCCCTGTCAAAATCTTCTCAACCTTGTCTTCTTCAAGAAGAGTTCTTCCATGAGATTTTAGTTCATTTGTCAGTGTAGTGAACCTAGTGTACATCTCTTGAATGGTCTCTCCTTCCTTCATAGAGAAATTCTCATATTGAGAATATAGTACAGTACCTCCGGATCTCTTCACTTGAGCAGTTCCTTCATGAGCCACTTACAAAGTGTCCCAAATTTCCTTGGCAGTAGTACAATTTGGAATTCTGCTCTACTCATCTGGACCAAGTCCACATACAAGACACTTCTTGGCCTTAGAATTCTTCTCCCACTTTCTTAAATCCTAAGCAGTGCAGTCAACTCTTGTCTTTGTCACATCTACTCCTTCAACAGTCTTCTTCATGGTGGCCAAAGGACCATCAATAAATATGTCCCACACCTCATAGTCTTCACCAATTAAGTGATCTTTCATCATGTTCTTCCACCAGGAGTAGTATTGGCTATTGAAGAGTGGTGGCCTAGAAGTTGATTGTCCTTCCCAGTTCCCAGGTGGTGCACTCATCTTGATCTTTTCCTAAGGTGTTAGCCTATTCAAGGATAACCTGCTCTGATACCAATTAATGTTCTAAACGTCAATACCACACAAGAAGGGGGGGGGGGGGTGATTTGTGTGGTGTCCGATTTTCGCATGCACTTGGTATAGAAAAACCAGGTTCTTCTATGTGTTCCAACCCCTACTGTTTGTGGAATAATAAATACAAAAATTAAAGAACAGATAGATTTTTTACGTGGAAAACACCTGACTCAAAAGGTGAAAAAACCACGACCTACTTCCTAGTAGGATTTTCCCAAAATCTTTACTAAATCAGTGAGCCAAACAGCATTTACAAAAACTTTTTTGTAAACCTAGGATTACCTCTCATCCCTTTGTGGCAAACTAGCCTCTAGCTATTTGCGAAAAACTCCAAGTTAGCTATAACTTGAAACACACAGTACCTATTACAGACGCTTCTAGATAA